>OMNZ01110119.1:29788-55023 GCA_900303255.1 Lesueurigobius sanzi
CCCCCCCCCCCCCCCCGTCCCCGCCCCACGGGGCTGGTACATTTTAGCCCCCACGGCAGTCCTCCTTCTCCTCTCGCATCACTTCTCACCGAGGCTGCTGTCTTCGCCGGGTAAGAAGACACGGGCTGAGGAGACACCGGTGTGGAGGTGGCGGGGAACGAGAAAAGAAAAATAAAATCAAAATCCGCAGCTATGCAACCCACATCGGTGTCAATACAAAGGGATTGGAGAGTGCCACAGTTACAGGGATTGGGTGAAGAGGTGCGAGATGGAGAAGCCAGTGGGTGTCCGTCAGATGGAAATGTTTTTTTTGTTTGTTTTTTGTGTTTCTGAACTTGTTTTGCCCTCAGAAGTTGCTCTACAGTGATATGTAAGGTGAAATCCATATGTTACAGAGACAAAATAAAAATATATGTGCTTTAATCTAGACATTCGTGATTATTTTGGTGTGTTTGTGGCTCTGAAGAGTGGGTTGAAAGAAGAGGACAGATCCAAATTGAACGGCACTCCAGAGGAAGCTAAAGTTTTGGTGGTGAGAAAAATGGAGGATCCTTCATGCAAACATCTACAACTGGATATGACTACAGCAAGAAATGATATGGACATGTTAAAATGAATCCTCCAACGTAAACAAATTGAACTGGAAACTTGTGAGTACCATCAGCGCATCAAAATCACATCAACAGACCTGGATACAGAGATAGACCCTAGATTGTAATTTTCTCCTCCTCTATTGTCAAGGGTTGTAATTATTTCATACTAGAACAGCATGAAAAATGAAATGAATGAATGATTAAGGGACCAGAATGTTCACCACACAGCGTAAGAACTGCTTATGAACCTGCTTTTGGGGACTTCATTGGCATTTCAAGTATTACACTTTGTAAGAGCTGCTTAAAACGCACCATCGAGAGGCTTATGTGGCGTTCAAGGTTTGCGGCATATAAAGCTTCAGCGCTATAAAAGTAGTTCTGAATGGAATCATTTTGTTCTACAGATGTGCATGAAGGTTGTAGTTTAGTAAATACTGGTGAAACTGAAAATGCTCACTTTGCTATACATCTTTTTTATTCTGTCGTGCTGCACGTAAGATACATGAGCTTCTTAAAAATACTTGATTAGTAAAGACTGCTCTTTTCGTGATCCCATATGTAGCTTGGGGCAAAAATGATAAAAACAGGGCACAAGCCACCGTTCTCTGCTTATGGCATGTTAACAACCAAATGGAAATGTGATAAATGCTCATTGAATCTCTGGCCCCCAAGATGATTTTGAGAAAAAATGATTACACAAAACAGAGATTACATGTATATGCATGTTGTAAAATGTGGAAACTCCTGACAGTCCCTTTTCCAATATCCAGGCCTAGCAGAACATCCTGTTAGGCCATATACAGTATGATGTACAACACTGGCATTTGTAGAAAGTGGTGCTTTATAAGTTTATAAGCTCAAAACATCGATTTTCATGACATGACCTATATTTTAATCTTATTGCAGAAACATTAGTGGTCCTCCCAACTCTGGTGCTGGAATAATTGACAGGTAGATCCATATGTATTCTTTTTGTATACTGTTATGACCTTATCTTATACAAGCTGCTATATAAAACAGAGATGGACAGACTCTCAGGTTTCATTTGAGAGCATTCACATCTGAATCAGAGGAACGCTTCAGGGATTACAGCGCTTTAAAATGAAACTGTCTTGTTTTCAAGGGCACAAAAGTAATTGGACATAAGCTGAAACACCGTACGGGGCCTCCACAGAACTTTCTTATTGTTCTATAATATAACTGGAGTTTGAAAAACTTTTCACAATCACACGAAAGAACAAAATGTAGGCCTCTGCCCAAATACTCATGTATCTAACACTGCAAAAACTAATTAAAAAATAAGAGTCTCATTTCATGAAATGAGACTCTTGGCCTTGATTTGAGCAGGTATGTAATGGAAGTCTTTTTTTTTCACTTATAATTAAAACACCTTTCTGTACCTAAAATAATAATAATGGTTACATACAAGTTTCTCAAAGTGCTACACTGTAGTCATTCACTTGGTGATGGTAAACTGCTATTGCAGCCACAGCTGCCAGAGGCAATGCGGCCCTTCTGGCCACCACATTCATTTACTCTCACTACATTCACACAGGCGGTGGGTGAATTGTCTTGCCCAAGGACACCACAGCAGTCTGTGCCTGCAGGAGCCAGGATTTTAACCCCCGACCTGATCATGAGATGACCCACCCCTCCATCTCAACTGTTGCCACTTGAAATATCTAAAATATATATTTTTTATAATAGTATACTGCATATATTTAAAATCTAATTTTACTTGAAAAAAGAAATATGTGTTTTTCTACGTGTGTTACACTTACTCTCAAACTACTCAAATATTCTTAATTCTTATCTTATTTACTCAGCGGTATATAATTTTTTGCAGGTTTTTTCTAAATGTGTTCCTGGTTTTGTCTGATTTCTTCCAGGCTGATTTTAAGTAGTAAACATGATATTGTAAATACATAAGAATTCACATCAACACTGGCACTTCATCGCTTTTAAATTGTCCTTAAAATACTGATAAACATTGAGTAAACAGCAATAATATCAGTGAATACAGTCCAGGATTGACCATGTATTTGTGAGGCACAGAGCTGCCTGTTATTCTGATGTCTTGGACGTGCATTATGCTCATGGATTTTCTGTTTACGGCGTAAAGGGCTCTGCATTTATCTGAATTCACCCGTGGCTATGCCCATTTGATTAATATCATTTCTAAATGTCCTGCTCTTCCCAAGGCTCAGTAATGTTTGATCATCCGCCCATCTCTCCTCACGTGGGGCCCCCCTGAGCCATCCTTCTTCAGGAGTGTGTCATGTGTTGATGTGAGATATGTGGATGCTAAATGTCTCGTGTCCCATAAGAGTCAAAACTCCATCCCGTTCAATACGTATAACGACTTTAGAGCTGGGAATCAATAACGTGCATTACGTTGCAACCACTGGCTTGTTATTGGTGGGAAAATTATTCAAAGTTATTATACGTTTGTATACATTTTCTTGTTGAATCAGTTTTGAATTCGTTGGCATCATTAAAAGGATCAACCAACTTTTTGTTGCTCACTATCACTGTCTGCAATGTCAATATTCTCTTAGCTGTAAAGTTTTTTTTATCAACTTTTGCTGTAAATTACTGACACATTTACACAATTATGAGGAACAAAATCTATTGCATCTTTCTTCATCTTTCTCATTTAAAGTGATAGTCTGTAAGTCTTAATGTATGGCACAGTGGCGCGGTGGTTTGTGCTCATGCTTCACAACTAGAAGGCGTGTGGAGTTTGCATGTTCTCCTTGTATCTGTTTCCTCTTGTTTCCTCTACCACTAAAAACATGTACAATAGATCAGGATGAATGGTAAACGGTCACATTTATATAGCACTTTTCTACCTGCTTTAGGAACTCAAAGCGCTTTACATCAAGGAACCACTCACCCATTCACACTCTCATTCATACACCAGTGTACGCAGACACTGGAGGCAAGGTGGGTGAAGTGTCTTGCCCGAGGACACAACGGCAGTGTACACCTCTGATTACAAGACGACCCGCTCTACTACTTGCGCCACTGTTTCCCCAAGGACTGAGAGTGTGTTTATGAGTGCGAGTGCGGGACATTAGCCCAAGGCTACAATCCGGAGTGGCGTGTTTACATGCATGTGTCTCATGTGTGTTCATTAACACGCACTGGGGAGCTAAATCATTTATTTTTCAAAGCAAAATCTCTCTCTCTGATTATTTAGCAAACTTATGGCATTCTAGTTTCAAGTTTTCATTGAATAAGTTTTCATAAAATAAAACATGATGCGTAAAAATGTCCAAAATTGCCTATATTTTTAACAACCTATTATTAATATGGGATAAAGCCAGCCTTAAAATGATGGTTCAAATGTATTGATTTGATACATGTATTGGTTTCAAAGATTTGCTTAAAGATGGATATTGGATATCTCCTTCATTTAAATAAACTAATTGTTACTGAGAAAATCTGTAAAATCCTACTAGTATTAGACGAAATGTGGTGTCTATAGGAGCTGCTGAAGTGGACATTTGGTTGCAACAAAGTGAGAAAAATGCATTTGGGCCTTTATTTACAATTTTCCATATACAGTAATTCAATGGAGAAATGCTAAATGGGTGCAACAATTACACACCTTATTCTGAATATTAGGCAATCCATTTGTTTCTAGGTGAAAGTTTCGATTGATTTTTGCCTCCAGTGTCTCTCCTTAACAATGTACAAAGTGGACGAACAGGCCCCTCACAAATCACTGTCCGCTGCTTTGCACTTTCTTAATGAAAACCCGCAGAATACAAATTTATTGAATCCAAACTCTTGATTATTTTCACTATTTTCAAATTGTCCGCGTGGTTCACGTCTCCTGTGAGTGGTCATAATGTTATGCTCGCTTCATGCAAATGTCAATACATCCATCTCTCCCCGGCCCTCCGTGCATTCTGGTTGTTGAAAAAAAAGGTCATTAATTTTGCAGCAGTCGAGCCCAAATGCGATAAAAGGGTATGCATCATTTTACAACAGACGCCCAGCGCCTGCAATCCATCTTCCTATAACCAGGATACAGTCCAAAGTAACAAGCTAAGTTGCACTTTTCCATTTTAATGTAAATAAGGACGGGCAGAGCGGTGAGGCTATGGGGCCTACACAGAGTCCCTATGGGAAATCCCCAGGTTTATCGTCACCTCTTCGTGGGGGAAAGCACAGTTAATGGTAAGTTTTTAGGAATTTTAGGGACCATTTTATTGAATTGGCTTCGATTTGGCAGAGATTTTTAAGTGCTCCCATTTCAACTTTATGGCTGCAGTGGCCCCAGCAATTTGAGGACAATTGGGACGGGAATATTGTTTCCTTCTTGTGCTAAAAAGGGGGGAAACAAAATGACTGTGTTAGGGCTGTGTAAAACATTTGTCATTGATTGACCGATTAATCAGAGGTGGAAAATGACTTGATATTTCATGCATAGTAATTTTTTTTTTTTAAGGATTTTAATTAGAAGATACAAATCAAATCATGCTCTTGATACAGTAGATATAGAGTATTAGTAATCTAGAGGTTGTTAAAATTGGGGGGAGTAGCAGAAGCCGCAACCTCATGTGGCGCATGTGATTGTGCACGTGCAGGGTTTGAGAATGGTGACAAACTGAGATCTGACTGAGATGGCAGCTTCTGCAGTAGCCAGCCCAAAGTGACTCTATCATTGCCCTGGTTTAGGCGACTGTAGCTACCTCTTGGTTATGCTCTGTAGACCTGTCCTCCATACAACCATATTTTTTTCCCTCACTGATTAAAAACAAAAATCTGAAACTCCAGGCTAAGATCCTAAAACGTCACCACCATTCAAGAGTGTATATACCGTATTTTCCGGCCTATAAGTCGCACCGGACTCGGAGTATAAGTCGCACCAGCCAAAAAATGCATAATGAAGAAGAAAAAAAAACATAGATAAGTCGCATTTTTTGGGGAAATTTATTTTGCAAAATCCGAGACCAAGAACAGACATTTCATCTTGAAAGGCAATTTATAATAATAACAATAGAATAGAGAACAACAGGCTGAATAGGTGTACGGTATGCTAACGTAGCACAGTAATGGTTATTTAGCTACAAGAAGCATAAACAACGGCCTGAATAGGAGTCTGGTATGTTAACGCAACACATTAATTAATATATAAGTCACACCTGAGAATAAGTCGCAGGACCAGCCAAACTATGTCCGGAAAATTCGCAGTAGCTCAATTTGAGTAACTTTGACTTGCCAGTATTTTAGCACTTAACTTAAAGTATAATCTTATTGCACTCAAAATTAGACAACACATATTTTCTGGCAGATCTTGATACTTGGCAAGTCAAAATACTTAAATTAAGGTCAAACGCTCTTAATTGGAGTAATTTTAACTTTATCCAGGCCGGAAAGTTAAGACTGTATTGATTTTACAGTGGAGAAATCTGTTATTTTTAGTTGCATAATGACACTGGAAGTATAAAAAAAATTGATTTTGTTAGCCTTCTTGTAATGTTATGTTACTGTGAAGCACTCTGACTTGTCCTGTTTACGAATTGTTCTTGACAAATAAACATTAGTAGTAGTAGAAGCAGCAGTAGCAGTAGTCGTAACTCGAAGCCTCTCTCACCAAAGGGTTGTTCGCCCAAAAGCAAGTACACCATGTAGTCATTTTCAGGCTGGTGTACTGCAGAAGACGCCAGCTCCTACAGGAAGAGCCCCCATCCGCCAACCGCCATGCAAGAAGTGTGTACTCCTTGCATGGGTCAACGGAATAGCGTCCATAGTGCACCACGTGGAAGTGAGGTTGGTTTCTGTACTAGGCATATCCCTAAGCCTGTTACAAAGAGCCCAAGGGAGTTTTTTTTTTAGCAGGTGAGGCCACTCTAACATCTCTTAGGCCGAGTCCTGCAGTACCCGATTATTGCTCCTCGATCAGGTTGCTCCCCTCCTTCTGGGCTTCTGCCTTGTAGCTCACACCTGTGGCACACCATCTGTGGCCCATAAGTGAGGTGGGATTCTCAGGCAAACATCCTGCCAGAGTGGACCATGAGGTACAGCTTGATTTCTCCCTGGCAGACTCTGGGCTAGGATCTCAAAAAAAGTAGTAGCAGTAGTAGCAGTACAAATAGTCATAGAATCCGTTATGATATGTGACAAAATGTGCCATTTAATATCTAACACCAGGCTGAATATGTTGATATGGCACATAGAAGCTCTGGTGGCATCCATTGGAACTACTGTAGCAACAACTCCATGAAGCAAATTACGTACATCATCTAGGGCAGGTATTGTGACCCCAAAAATGGCCATACAAACTAGGGATCCCCACTGTGAAAAGTAATTGCCTCTTACACCACTTTAGGGCAGCAAAATATTGAAAAATAAAGTTTATAACATGTATTGTAACAGTTCAATTTGACTGGGTTCAACAAAAGCTGTTTACACAAAATATTATACAAAAACAGTAGCCTTTTTCGTTTGGAAATCACCTTGGGACCCTTGCACAGGGCATCATGACCCCCTGAGAGGTCCCGACCCCCACTTTAGGGACCCCTACACTGCAAAATCAAAGAGCATCCGCAGCAAAAGCATCCAGAAATAATGCACCATTCTTGGATTTGATTTTGGGACAATAAGATCTTGTGGTTAAATAAAATTGTTAACTCTCTTGTAGATTATGACTGACATTCCACGGGTTGCCTTCAAAGAGGCCTATAACACAGCCTGCAGGAACGAGTTTGATATAGTGAGGCACTGAGGGAAAAATAAAAGCAAGGTATAGCGATTAGAGAAGATAGATTCGGATCATTAGGTAGACTCGGTGATTGGCCCATATACTGTGAATGCACTCATATAGTATATTTGCTACTGAATCTGCCAGCTTATTTGGTGCGACTGAACTAGAACATGTTATATACTTCCCCCTTTAATCTCCCGTCCACCGAATACCGTGCGGCTCTTCCCTTCAGATCATTCAACACATTATACCACGGGGGCTTTGAACTCGGAGGTTTCCATTTGACACCAGCTAAAGAAAGTCAGGGTTTAGGCTCCCAGCGTCTGCTTGACTTCACAAAATAAAATGGCAATACATGCATCAGAAAACCACAGTGCGTTCCTCCCCACGGGCAAGCACTTCATCCCATTTAGCAGGCTCCAATGTGGTCAAGTTGTTATTATATGAATCACATTAGGCATAAAGAAGGGAGCCAAGTGGTGTGACAGCATATGGGTCACCTCAATGAGTTCGGTTTCGAATCATGTGAGAGGAAAGGTTTATGCGAGGAGTAGTGTTGCAATTCAGAGGATTCTGTGACAAATGAGACAAAATGAATAAAGGGAATTCAAGAAAAAATTGAAAATCACTGTTGATGAAAAGAAAAAGGGTACAATCCAGCATTTTCCCAGAACTTTGCTATCTAAGACGTGGATCAAACATTCAACTGATCGTCAAGTTAATGACGCACAACTAGGCACCTGGAGATCAAAGCCAACAAAACAAAACCTAATGAACTGAAAAAAACAGTTTTAACTGTTCAAGACTTTTCTCTGACGCACGTTTAGACAAAATAAAGCAGATTTCACAGAACATTTCCACGCTGAACCACTCTCCTTCATGCGCCGCTTTAGCCAAACGCAGACGCTGCCATATTTGACTCCACTCAAATCAAACAGGTCAAGGTCAAACTGAAGAAACATCCCCCGGCGGTCTGCACACTAAAACCAGGATCAAACACAGCCAAACACCGTGCGCTCTGGGGCTCCTTGTGCGTCTGGAGCCCGGAGCGCACGCACCACAGCCAGGTAAACAGCTCCCACCTGTGTATCCAGCGGCTCCCCGTGCTCAATGACGCTGATGAAGGGGATCTCCAAAAACGACGCCATGAACTCCACCTGTAGCAGCTCCTCGCGGCTCTGTGGGAAGGCGAGCACAGCGGAGACTCCTTGCACCACCACGCCCTGGCACACGCACCGGAACAGGGACTCTGGGTCTGCGGCCGCGGGCTGTCGGGTCACCAGCTCCAGACTCAGGTTGTACGGTAAGAAGTTGTCTCCGTCCCGCGTCATGCCCGCAGCAGCCCGGGTCAGTGCCGCTTGGACCTGGACACGAGCGCCTCTTTGCGCGGGCAAGAGCGCACCAACGCGCACTGTGTGTCCAATCTGCGCCAAAATGTGGCACGGCTGCGGGTGATGGAGGCACGGCTGCACGAGGAGCAAGTGCAAAAAGATAAAAGCGCGGAGTCCGATGTGAGAGTAGAGAGTCCGGGAAGTGGAAGGGGAACAGGACAAAGTGGAGGTGAAATTCATCCTGCCGCGCTCTCAGCATCGCTCTGCCGCTCTCCGCTCGATGCTCCTCCGCCGCCTGCCGCTGAGAGGAGAGCGCTACTCCTACTGTTGCTGCTCGGGCTGCTGGTGCTGGGATGGGAGGTGGGGGTCTGAGGGGAAGGAGGGGGGGGCAGAGGAGGAGAGGGCTGTGGATGTGGAGGTGCGCAGGTAAAAGTAAGAAACTCAGCAAAAAGGCGCAGATTGGTGAAGGTCAAAGAGAGGAGACGGTCCCGTGCGCTACAGCGGGGCTGCGGGTGGAACAACACGGGTAAAACGTGCAAGTGCCACTGAATGAAAAGAAGTGATTTCAAATGTCAAGAGGACAGCTCTGGGAACTCGAGAGCCAAAGCAATCCCCGAATTCTACACCCATTCCACACTCACTGTAGACCTGTTGAAAATGTGACATCTCATTTTCTGTCACTGTCATAATATTTTTTCCACACATCCCCAAAATGGTGACAGTTACAGTGCCTGATGCCTGGTTTAGAGGAAAGCACGGGCAGAGGCTTCATGAGTTGAGGTATTTCCTAAAATTGGAGGAATTGGGGAATATTTTTTTCAAATATCTCTATAAATTTAGTGCCTCCTTATTATGTGTTGACTTACCCTTTGCTTCTTGGAACAAAACCAACGCATTTTAATGTGCATACAGGATGAAACACTCTCAAAATACAAAGTCTTTTCAGCATCCAAACCTCCAAGAGTTTTAGGCACTTTTTGGAAAGACTCAAGATTAGCATATTTCTCTTTGCATATCCTCCACGCTTTGCTCCACGCTCACTTTATATAACACAGAGAGTACTCACACCTGGTATTAGTGCTGGACTCCTTTGATCCTATCAGAATGAATTTTAATGCCACGCCTGAGCTGGAGGTGAGATGGGAAAGCACAGATAACGTTTTATCTGCCGGAAGTCAATTGTACATGCTGCACATGCTTGTATCCCATCAGTAGTGGTAGGAGTGCCGTGCTAATTGATACAATTAAAATAACAATTTAAAAAAACATGAGGATATGCAGCATGAGGATATCAATATATACTGTACACACCTGTTGGTTCAACTGAGCAACTTTGAACCAGTTTGCAGTGTTTTTTTCCTTTGCACGATGGAGCTGAAACTTGAATATCATTGTGCACAGGCAATAACCTCCAGCATAAAGTTTCCAACGAAACCGAAAACATTTGGTTAGTCGCAGAGCTGTGCGAAAAACTTGCGATATGCCATACAGGCAGAGGGTGCTTCAGAGTTCCAAAAGGGTGCAAATAGGCATTTTCATCCTCAAAATATTGTGATGATACTAAAACTAAAATTAAATTGCAATACAACCCTTTCTTTTCTTCTTTTTACCTGTCTAAATCAGGTAAAAAGTAACTAAACTAGGGAAATTATAACTTTAGGCTGTTGATCTGAGTCAGATGGAAGACTTTAGTGATTTTGCGATATATTACTGCTTCTTGCGATATGGATGTATAATAATGATGCAGTTGTAGTTAGTTGTTACCTTTTCAAACCTCATCTCTTCTGTTTTTCCAATTTTTTGTTGTTCCTGTTCCGACTTCCGATTTTTATTCAGCCGCACCGACACTCCATGTTGTCAAACACCGTTGCCTTCTTCAGTTTAACCACGAGAAATGGCTTACTGGGATGTGAGCACTTAAGGGGATACACTGCAGGCGAAAGTCAATTTTTTTTCAATTTCCAGATTGGGGCCCGTCTGAACTCTTTACATATAAACTTTCACCTGGAAAAAAAGAAATCTTCACAGTGGGGTTTTTGATGACTGCACTGATTCAGACTCCAGACCTTCCAGTGTGAACATGACAATATTTTTCCACATCTAAATCCAAACTGATTGAGTTTTGAACCCCCCAAAAACAGGCAGAATTTGAATTTTTACAGGTTTTTTCCACTAATAACCATCTTATTGAAAAACTAAACAAGATATTCAAAATCCCCTCAAAACACATCTTTGTTGCTAATATGTCAACAAAATAAGCCCTTAAATTTAAACCTGCTGCACAATCCATTATTCAGATTTTGTTGCCAACAATATGGGCAATTTTGGGCAATTTTGGCCTATTTCTATATGAAAACATTGACTGAAAGAAAACTAGCAATACATTATTTCCTCATATTTATGTCAGTAATATAGAGTAAAAGTTTAAAATATAGATTAGATTAGATTCAACTTTATTGTCATTACACTGCAATGAAATGCAGTTTAGCATCTAAGTGCAACAGCCCAAGTATCAGATATTTACATTAATACAGATAAATATACTCTATATGCATATATACAGTGGGTTGCATAAATATCTGCACCCCTTCAACTTTTTGACCCCACTTTTTTATTCATAAAAAAAGTTCCAAATCAATAAATAATTCCAAATATAGTTCCAAATATAAATGTCATTTCACTTCATCATTGTGTGTCCCATAGTGTGTGTCTTTCACATAAAATTTCAATTGAATACATGTATGTACAGTGTATGTACCTAGTATGGCAAAATGTCAAACAGTTGAAGGGGGTGCAGATATTTATGCAACCCACTGTATAAATGGGATGGTATGAAAGTTGTTATTGCTGATGTAACTTATTTTTTTGTCCATATTCACATGCAGTGTCAACAAATATGAAATATAATATGAACTGGCCAATCAGTTTCTTGGAGTGGCATGAGCTGTCCTTGGCCACCTCCATCCTTTTCTTATGATGGCCACAGTTAGTCAAAATGTCAAGACGTACAGGTAAATGCTGAAATTACATAAAAATAATTTGCTTTTCAGTCAGAACAATATGCACAACACTATCCAACATTATTTTCCAGCAGTTAAAAGATGACAGTATATTATGTTGGACCTAAACTAACAAACTAGTAAAGTAATCACAGCTGCTTATGATTCATTAGCATTTTAGGCATAATAAAGCTATTTTTATTTTCCGAGATGCCGCTGAATGCTGCTCGGCGGTGGCTATAACATGTTATGTCATACGCCCTGTTGCCTGATGACAGTAATGAGTCGAGGAAATCTTGTCTTTTGGAAGATGTAGTTCATTTCTGTAACGTGCCAAAGCGACCCAGTGTCACATTCAGACACTGGGCAGTTCGGAGAGGCTAATTCTCCTTCCCACCAATCGTTTCTTTAAATGTCACATGACAAAAATGGCACCCGCTGCATTGGATAAAGTCGCTGAAGTAAATAATGTCAAACTGAACCTGAACTGAACTCACAAAGCTACTAACTGTCAGCGAGAGGCAACAGGGATTACAGCAACCATTGGAGGAGCTACACAAAATACTGTGACTTCTTGAAGCAGAAAAATAGCTACATTACCAAGTGTTTCGCGTAAAATACCAACAAATGATTAGCAAATGTGATCAGCTTACAGGGCTAACACAATGCAATATAAAAAGTATTTTAGCAACTGAAAGATGTATGAAAGGTTGCTTGTGTGTGGAGGTGGTGCTGACCAAAGGGGAATTTACTTTAACAATTTCACTTTGAACATGTAGAGAAAGATATTGATCATTTGTGACTACTGTGTAAGTCCAGTCTTTTATCCCCCAGTATGCGTTACCATAGATATCAACTGCGTCAGATTCAAAGTTGTGGTACCCGACTTTTTGTTGTTGTAGAGTACATGTATTTTTGCCACCACTGTGTATGTAGTAAACACACCAAAAAACAGACCTAATGTTGCATTGTCCATCCATCTTCTGCTGCTTTTCTGTTGCTGGGTCGCTGGGGCAGCAGTTCAAGCTGCCCATATCACATTGCACCAGTCCCTTATGGCTCCTCCTGCAGCTGGTGGGTCCACGGGCGGACGGCCCCACGGCACCCCCCCACCTCTGGGTGAGGTAACCGGCCGTGATGGTTTCTCATCATAAGGGGCTTCTGAACCGCTCTTGGTCTGACCTAGTGACGGGATTTATGGCTCTTTAATGGGAGCCGGATCTTTGGGAGCCGTTCATAGCAAAGAGCCGTTCCAAAGACTCGCTCATTTTCATCTCATTTTTTCCCCCCTGACGCCAGACTGAAAACTAATCATAAAATGAGTTACATTTTCTTGATATAAGAGTTCTGACAGACAGAACTATATTATTTCACAAAAACTAAGAAAAAAAACATCTTATTACATCTAAATTAAGATTAAAAATTAAATTGCACAGAAAATAAATCTCATTATACGATTGACACATTTTTAAATTGAAGTCAGAAATTCTCTAATTCAGGTCAAATATTCTTAGGCAACTCATTTTAACTCGCCAAGATGCATTTTGTTTGGTGTTCGAGAGCTGATTACCTTTAAAAAAAAGTCTGTATGGAACTAAAATATTGGGACATAATTAATTAAAAGTGTCGACAAATACTTTTCAAATCAAATATTTTTGGGGCAAAAAGCTGCTGTTGTGATGATTCTTGATTTTGTTCAGGGCAAATCTATGTTGATCAATCAATTTATGTTTGTATAAATCTGTCAAACTGAATAAAGAATAAGATGCAGGTCTTCGAACCATTCACCTAAAAGAGCCGTTCAAAAGAGCCGATTCGGTCATGAATCACTAGTCTGATGAGGTGGCGGTTCGAGGAGGGAGCTGTTGCGCCGTCTTCATCTCAATAAAGCTCATTTTTGGTGAGCGATAGAAGATGGGAGTACAATCTAAATCAGTGTAATTTACTTCTAAGGTGGTCCGCCCTGCTTCACTTCACCATCGCTCAAAAGCATATAATTAATTTGCATGAAGAATTTGGATGTGCAGAAGGGATTGTGAGAGCTAGAAACAAGGAAAGATAATAATAGCAAACCAATATCCAACAGCTATGACACTACCTCCATGTTAAATCCTGAAATGAAGGTGGCCAGTCTGAACGGAGGCTGTGATTGAAATGTTGTGTCGCCTTAATGCTTTGCTATTGTCAGTCCCAGACAATGAAAGTAAAACTATTGCCTCAGAATCTTGATCAGAACCAGGTGGATGACAAAACGGCGCAAAGCAGCTTAAACGGCTGTCAGCGTTGATGAATAACTGCTAATGTGTTTCATTAAAAGCGTTTGGCGGTGGTGCATTCGGGGGCATTACCGTGTGACAGTAGCATTAGCACAGCATTAGCGAGGCATTATGCTAACTCCGGAGCTGCGTTGTTATAATGTTATTAAACTGTTTTTGCACAGTGTTTCGGGGGTTTTTTGGGGGAGACTCCGCAGCTCTGGCTCCTCTGTGAGACTTTGGATTCGTCATACTCGGCGGATCAGACGAAAAGCTGGAGCGCGGTTACGTAACTCTCACACATGAAACACTCCTTTTAAAAAAAACAAAAAAAACAGCAAATTCTTGAACAAAACTCAACTCTGGTTTATCTGATGAGCAGCTGGAAATAGAGGGGAAATGCAGGGAAATAACGCAATAACTTCAAAGCGTATGTGGTCACAGTTTGTTATTCACTGTCCCCGTACAGGTGGAACTAAAATTATTGTCCACAGCAAAACAATAAGGAAAGTGTTCTCCCCGGGGTGAGTTAATATGTGTTGGATATTAGAGAGAGTCATTGAGTATTTATGAACAATAAAAAGTCTGAGCTTTTGGGGCACTGCTGAAATGAGGCTGTGCAGAGGAGCTCACTGAAATTCTAATGTAGGATCATTAGACTCATAATTTGCTTTCATTTCGAAAGATTGTAAGTTTAGCCAAAGCTACAAACTTGGAGGCTGTATTTTCTTACCTTGCACTATCAAGTACATGTAGTGTAATTCAATCTACTTATCTTTAAAGAGTTCTTTTGTACGGTTGATAACAATGCAATTCCTCCACTGTGGTAGCCTGTCCTGAGCCATCCGTAAACGCTGGTCAATTATCATTTACCTACATGTTACGTCTGGGTCTGATCTCAGTGGCCGCAATACATAGGTTGAATTTTATCCTAACCAATGAGCGAGTAGGTGTCACGACCAAACCCTAGCGAATGGATAAGATCAGATCCGATCGTTTCAAACTTTAAAAGGAGTTCACCCCTCCCACCTGAAAACAGAGCTCAATTGTGAAGATCCAGAGTCAGACTCTCTGTATGAAATGAGTACGAGGGTATGGTAAGACCAGGCTACCACTGTGGTACAAGCAAGGTGTTCTGACTGTATTGAAAAAAATGGTGCGTTACATTACGTTCCTAATCTGGAACTCTCTGGGGCAGAGAGGGGAGGGGGCTGTGTTCAGCAGACAGTCTCTATACCTTCTACCTGAGGGCAGCAGGTGGAAGAGATGATGGGCAGGGTGGTGGCGGTCATGCAGGATGTTCAGCACTCTCCTCAGCCATTGAGTGATGTACTGATCTCTGGGAGAGAACCCCAATGATTTCCCCTGCTGTTTCCACCACTCGCTGGAGCTTTTTACACAGAAAAAGGTAACTTCAAAGACCATTTTCTCAAAATGCATTTTTCTTACTCTCTTGCAACAACATCTGCACTTCAGTAGCTCCCAGCTCCAAACTTCCAAGTCTTGTACTTATTATATTGAAGCGGGATTTTTCAATATTTTATTCCCAGCCTGATCTATTGAGTATTAAAACCAAGGCAAAATTTGATTTGTTTTTTGAGAAAAATGTAAAATGGCCCTTGAGGTTACAATTTTCCATGTAAATTTCTGGATAAACATTGACAACAGTGCGTTCAACATCTTATTGAAAAGATTTTCCAATTTATTTCCAAGTTAAAGTTTATACAGTATGTTCAGAGAGCGAACTGGCCCAAAATCTGAAAACGGTAAGAGGTTTTGCCTGTAGTGTCTCCATTTAATTCATTCCTTGTTCATTCCAAGTATGTACTGTATGCAAATATGTATTATTTTTGTATATATTTTGTAGTTATTATTATATGTTACAGTATTTGTATGTGATTGTGTTTTAATGTTGTTACTATGAAGCACTTTGGTCAACTGAAGTTGTTTTTAAATGTGCCATACAAATAAACTTGAATTGAATATTTAATCTTGTTTATTTGGTAACAACAACATCTTTTTCAACATATGAAGCAGAAACAGTAAGAGGCTTAGTCAAGAAACTATTGATCGTGACTGTAAAGATTATGAGCGCTGACTAGAAATGCTTATTGAATGTACACACAACCTCTAAACGTAAATGTATCAGAGAACCTTCTGCTAAAGGCGCATTACCGTCAAACACAAAGTCAATGTTGCAGCCAAGCGGAGCATTTTACTCCCATTTTCCTGCGAATGGTAATAATATAGGACACGTCATTACAGAGTAGGTCATGGAGAGAAAGTTTAAACTAATCGATAGCACCTTCAGGACATTCCAATGAGTTAATGTGTGGGCGACTGTGCGTGCGTGTGCTTTTTTCCCCATATTTGTGGGGACATTGACCTGAAACAGCAGCCCGTTGGGAACACCCACAGAGCCCAGAAGTGTAAAGGAGAAAAGGTGAGAGTGAAGCAGGCATTTGATCAATCAGAGTCCCCGCCAGTGCATACATACAAGGATCAGTGTGCGGTCCAATATTACTGTGCTACTCATTGTGATGCATTCAAGGACACAGGCAGCGCCGTTTAATCAAAAAGTTTTTCAAGACAAAGGCTGCGCGTATGTTTGGTGGACTTGGGAATAGAGATGTCAACATTAACCGGTTTAATGATTACTGCGATTATAAAAGCTCACGGTAGGTTATTGTTAGAATTTTAGGACTTAAGGTTAATAATTTCTCACAAGCCACAGTGTGTACAGTATGTGTCCGAACAGAGCAGGCTCAAGGGTAAAGGCCGAAGAAATGTCTACCAAAAATACAAAAGTCAGCGGCAGGTTAAATATAATGTCGCCAAAGGAAGAGTCCCAAAAGAACCATGTGCTGTGTTTGTTATATCACAGTAAAAATTGAAGTGAAAATGCAAGAGCATGGAAATGAGCTGTTTCAATAAAAAAAAAGTTTTTAAAGGCTGAATGTTCAATAGTTTTTTAACCAAACAACAATCATATTAATATTACTATTATATACTTTTTGTGTAGGCCTACACCTGGCCGAAAACTTGACCTAAACCTGACCTAAACTTGAGCTAAACCTGACCTAAACCTGGCCTAAACTTAACTTAAACCTGGCCTAAACCTGACCTAAACCTGACCTAAACTTGGCCTAACCTTGGCCTAAACCTGGTCGAAACCTGACCTAAACTTGACCTAAACCTGACCTAAACTTGACCTAAAACTGGCCTAAACCTGACCCAAACCTGACCTAAACCTGACCTAAACTTGACCTAAAACTGACCTAATCTTGACCTAAACTTGACCTAAACCTGACCTAAACTTGACCTAAACTTAACCTAAATCTGGTCTAAACCTGGCCTACACCTGGTCTAAATGTGACCTAAACCTGGTCTAAACCTGGTCTAAATGTGACCTAAACCCGGTCTAAACATGGTCTAAACCTGGTCTTAACATGGCCTAAATCTCAAGTTTAAAGGCAGTACTTATTGTAAGATTTTGATAAATTCTCTGCATTTTCTTCTTAAATTCCGATAATCGTGAATAATCGTAAAATCGCAATATTTTTTCCTATAATAATCGTCACTCAAAAATGTTGAATCGTGACATCCCAACTTGGGAACTTGGGGAACCAGACACAGCAGGTGAAAACATACATGCAGAGGTCAATTTAGAGATTTGAGGACAGTTGCACACCATTTACGATGATTATTTTATTTTGCCGACTTGCATGCCAGATTTTGTCAGGTAATCACCACAACATGGCCTCTCACCCCCGTGTTGCCCCACACGTATCAATTTTCACTGACATACAGTATTTGGTGCATGTACACAGACTGCGTAATCCACATTTGGTAATGTCCTTTGTAAGAGATGCCAGCAAAAGTTACACATTACAAAACTGTAGAGCCTGTTTTCTCAAAATTAGCTTTTCATTACACTCTTGCAACTAAATCTCCACTTTAGTAGCTCCTACAGACACTAAACCTTCCAATTTTCATCACAGCGGCCCCTATGACTAGGAATGTGCTCAAAATATCGATACCTAGATACTGTACGTAACGATATACAGCCGTGGCCACAATTATTAACCCCCCTTATAAAATTAGACAACTCTTGATTTCTCCTTGAAAATTACCATCAACAACAAGTGTTTGTAATTCTGGAAACACTATACACTATAAATATAATGTCCAATAAGTTATTTTATTGTTACACCAAGTTTAAATAAAAAGCCACAACGGACAACAACCTCTTTGAGTAGGTTTGCACAGGTCTCCTGAGGGATTTTGACCCATTCCTCCATTGCAAATTGTTCTAGCTGGTCCAAATTGCATGGTTTCCGAGCATGGACATTCACTTTCAGCACCCGCCACAGATTCTCTATAGGATTGAGGTCTGGGCTCTGTGTGGGCCACTCCAAGACCTTGGTTTTAGTATCCTTGAGGACCTGTTGGACTAATTCGGATGTGTGCTTTGGGTCATAATCTTGTTGGAAGATCCAGCGAAGACCTAAAGGTTCCCCACCCCTGCCTTAAAACGTTCAAATTTACAAATCAAATTGAATGTTGCTGTACAAATGTCATTTAATATAACTTATCAGATACACTAAACAGAGAGGCCCAAGTCAGGAAAGGCATCTGGCATAAAAATGCATAAAAATAACGAAACTTCACTGACTGTTCTCACTTCATAGACCGTACATGTTGTGTCCCAGGTGCAAGACACTTCAGTCACATTACCAACTCATGTGACAATGTGTGAAAGTACTAAACTGAAGGGTGGTACAATCGCTCATCTTGTCCATAACACAATTACACAAAGACGCCCCAAGGCAGCAGCGTCTATGGTACAGAACAAAAGCTATTAGCATATTGATTATTAGATAAAACTCGCACACAAAGCACTCCCGCGCACACCGATATGAGCTGAAACTGTAACTTCATTAGGGCAGGAGGCGGGGCTGAGCTCCGTGATTACCTCACAGATTCAAATAGTTGAGGAGGAGTGTATTAGGAGTATGTAGTTAAAGTTATCATGCATGTGGCTGAAAACATTCTTTTGGGTTCCTCAGCATTGATATTTTACATTTTATAATTTGAAATAATGTCTCTATAAGATTAAGAATGTATCAGTGAAATACATGTGCCATATACTGTAGGTGGTGAAGAGTTTGCCTGGGGCTCTCCCCGCAGGCAGCTGTGGGAATAACTTACAGTGTGGTTAGTAGTTTCAGAATGGCCTTTAAAATGTGGAGGTATTAACAATAACGCAATATAACCAGGAAGTACTTATTGAAGCTGTGAAACCGCACAAGAAGAAACAGCCAAATGAAACAGGATTAACCTGAGAATTACTCAAAACGATGAATGGGAGTGAAATACTACTGTAGGTGTTTTTGACCAGGGAAAAACATTATAACATTTAAAGCTCAATAAAGTAGTTTTTCATGATATGTACTATATGTCTCCTTTGTTTCTATTAAAATATATAAATGTCACCGGCCTGTAAAGATAGCCTGACTAGCTGCCTGACCTTTCTGTATTCTGTACAGCAGTCTGGTACAGCATGTTTTAGGTTAATTCACAGGATTAGCTGCACATCCAATTTGTCCATTGTGAGATCAATACGGTCTTATCTTGCCTTGTCCACAGCCCGCCCCCTTTTCACATGACTGGTTATGTCCATAGAGAAATCAAATCTCTATGTAGTGGAAATCCTACTCTGCATAGAACACATGGAGTATGTCAGGCTGCTACTGTAGCTCTAATGTGTCTATTTGGTCAAAGAAAATCATACAATGCTGCATGTTGGTCGTAAGGTCCTGCACAGTCTATCTGCTCAGTGTCGTGAGTGCAGTTCTCTAGCCTGGCCAGTCAGACGCTCCTGTTTTCTGTTCAAATGGAGGAGCGCCTGGAGGTCTGCTCGCAGCCATTCATTACTCCATTGTCTGTGTAAGTTCTCAGTCGTACAGGAGTTGTCCATCGTAGTCAAAGATTCTTCAGTCTTCATCTGTACTCTGTAGTTGAAGTGTAGGACGTTTCATTCTTCATCCAAAGAACTTCGTTAGCACTGAGCAAACCCGACTGCCTGTGGGTCTTTATGAAGAACCGGTAGTAGTTTACCTGTAAGTCTCGTCTCACCTTCCTTAGTAGGTTTATGAAAAACACCTATTCATATTGAGCGCTGATGAGGTGTGAATAGGGTAAGGTGTTTTTCTCTAACCAAGAGAAGTGGGTAAACTCCTCCTACAGGTTCTTAACAAAGACCCACAAGTGGCCAGGTTTGCTCAGTGCTGACGAAGTTCTTTGGATGAAGAACGAAACGTCCTACACTTCAACTACAGAGTACAGATGAAGACTGAAGAATCTTTGCCTACGATTACTCAATTGGACATGCAACTTGTGTATCATTAAGAGCAGACTTTCAAAGTTTCTAACCTCTAATTAAAATAGTGTAGTAGTTCACCTATTGGTTTACCAGAAAATGTACATTTTCAGTGGAGTTTTCAGTTTGGATATGGATTGGATAACCCACCTGTCAATCACGTCCTTCAGAGTTCGTGGAGATGACGCCGACCCCCAGACTACACGTATTTGTTTGCATGTAGTCTGGCTAGCCATACTCCATCCATCCATCCATCCATTTTCTTCCGCTTTATCCGGGGTCGGGTCGCGGAGGCAGCAGTCCGAGCAGAGATGCCCAGGCTTCCCGATCTGCGCACACCCCATCCAGCTCTTCCTGGGGGATCCCAAGGCGTTCCCAGGCCAGCTGAAAGACCTTGTCTTTCCAGCGTGTCCTGGGTCTTCCCCGGGGCCTCCTCCCAGTGGGACGTGCCTGGAACACCTCTCGAGGGAGGTGTTCCAGAGGTGTAGCCATACTCCATGCACACAAAAAAACAAACAAATCTATTATAAACTGATATCGAAGTCTGATGGTTTCTTTTTCACTTAACAAATAAATAAAAATAAAAATGTAATCTCCACACACCCAAACATTACAGGAAGAGAAATGAGCTTTTGGATACTAGAAGCCTTTGCTGAAAGAAGTCAAAACTTTCCCAAAGAGTAAAGCACTGTGTCATAAGCCACGCTGTACGACCAACAAGAGCACCGTTTTCATGCCGAGATTAGCCTCCCGCAGAGCACTTGTGCCTCTTATAACTGACGGAGACATAATGGAGCGTCCAGCCCGTAGATGGGACACGCAGGGGCTAAAGGGCAGCTCTGTGATGATTGGAGATTGTGCTGGTTAATGACTGCTCCACACAACTCCACAAATGACTTCAAAAGGAACAGCGAGTCTAAACAGCTTGTGGAGATGTTCAGATGGGAAAGCGGAGGACCCTCATTTCGTCCGGTATGAGGTTACTCTTGAGGGCAGGACATAGAGTTTTAATGACAGGTGTATGGAGGTGACCTTTTAGTATTGTCCATTAAGCCATACCATCAGTGGGCTTGTCTCACACATCATTATTAGTATACAGTATGGGGGTATTACACTGCAGAAGTCTATTTTATCACATTTTAGGGCCAGCTTGCTCTATTCTAAAATAAAAAAATCTTCACAATAAGGTGTTTACTTATGTGGGGGATTTCTCACATTTTTCTCACACTGGTGCAACCAAATTTCCACATTAATAGCTCCTATAGCCATCACATAAATCTTAACTTAATATTTTGAAGGTTTGTTCAGATAGATTTGGAAATATCTAATTCCTAGCCTAGTTTATTGAGTTTTGAACCCGAAAAACTAAGACAAAATTTGAATGTATACATATTTTTCTAACAATAACTAAAGTAGATCAGAAATCCCCTCTGAGCAGATCTCTGTAACTAATACATCAACAAAATAAAGCAGTAAATGAACAGACTCTATCCTCGAATCATTCCTGGTCGTCAAAAATATCAACAATTTTGCTAATTTATTTCCTCCCTATTCACCAATAGTATCTCGCCTTAAAAGTTCAACATATAATTTCAACAATAACGAGTATAACACACACGCAAACACTCTCATACAAACCAATTAAAAGTGGGGAAACACACAAAGCAGGTAACATGGCAACCTAATGGACACTAAGGCCATCTGGACTTAATTGGGCTGTAGTGTGACACAGCAACAAGGCTCCACTAAGAATAAAGTGCCAATTAAAGGCGTATCAAAGGATATACAGGCAAAATAATAGTTTCTTGCTGTGGGAGAGGGCACGAGTGAGATATGCCCTTTACGTTGGCCACTTTACGTTTTTCATTATAGGCTGGAACACATCATGGCTGTGACGATGGAGCCTTTTTATCAGTTGTGTATCAATATGTATTTGTGCTTCCTGATCGCAGCCTATATTCAACACAAACATTCTGATAAAGGTATATGTGTGTTTACATTACATTCCCGCGTGGTGTTTTTTCACATTGCCCTTTGTTTGTTAGCATGCTGTTGCTTTAGATGCTACAGAGGGCACTCTAGGCCAGTGTTTCCCAACCAGGTTGGGGTATGCGGGAGGTTAGCAGGGGGTACTTGGAATAATTTCAGATAAAAAATAAGATGAAACAAATTGTATTTTTGATTATTATGGTCAAAGAAAAGGCATTTTAAAACATTTAACTGTCAAGAGTGAGATTTTGAGAGTATTTACCTGAAAAATTAGAGTTTTTGTCATTCACTCTCTAACTAAATCATCAAAACTGTCGAAGCAGGGGGTACTCGAAGAATAAATGAAAGGCCCAAGGGGTACGTGAGACAAAAAAGGTTCGGAAACACTGCTCTAGGCCATTGGTTCTCAAACAGTGCGGTGGAATTGCATATTAAAAAGCAACTTAAACTTATATACACACAGCTCTTTGTACCATGTCCGTACTATTGCACATATTTAATCTACAAACTGCTCACAAGTGCGCTCTGGCTCACTCTTCTCTGCCTCGCTCGCCCACTTTTGCGTCTGATGATAAAAGGTGTGTGGTATTCCCATTGGTCAGTGACTGTATAAAACCTGTCTGTGGCCAGATCAAATGCTAATTTTAGCTCGACTTGTAGCGCTGATGTCGTCTTTCTCTTTGCAATTAAGCAGCATATTTTCTGGAGATAATTATTACCCCCAAAACTCACGCTAAAAGTGGGCGGTAACCACAGCCAGGCTCCACTGCGTCTGTGAACTGCTTCTGTCTGAAGAGCAGAACTGTCCACATTGTAATAGTTTAATGCTTTTGATATGGATATGAAGCTAAATATGCATCTAAATGATCCAAAAACACTGACACTGAATACAAATAAAGCCTATTTAATTATATTACATTATAATTATTTGTATAGACCTTGCTGAAATGGGAAATGGGTCACTAGAGATCACCAATGGAAAAAAGTGGGTCGCCTGAAAAAAAGTGAACCACTGCTCTAGGCTAATTCAAAATCCTGACCAGCACAGTCTCTCACGCCTGTCTTTTCCGTGTCTTTTTTTCTCCAACCCATTTCTGCCATGGCCACGCCCCCAGCATTGCCATAACCATAACCACATCCCTTTTCCTAAGCCTAAACTTAACCCCAATCCTGTCCCTAATACTAAACTTAAAACTCACCCTAACCATAATTTAAATACTTACTAGCTCCAACTAAAAAAAGCCTCATTGGAACTGGGTTGGGGAAAAAAATGAGACTTCTTTCCTTACATATTCACTTAATTTTAAACTATAAAATGCAAAATATTAATGCTGCAATAACCAAAAGAATGCAGATATAATCACAATGTAAGTTAAACTGAATTCATCTTGTGACTGAGCCTCAATATATTGTCCATCTTTCAGTCCATCTCGCCCAAGACTGACTCAATATCCGGATAAGTGAGCACATTTTCTGCACTGTGGTCAACACTCTTCACAGATTGCAGTGGCATTGAAATGGGTGTTTGTCTCTCCTTAAAGTGAACATGTCAGGCTCTAGCCCAGCAGAATAAAGGCTTTTTAGAAAATGTAAATAGAGAATTAATGTTGTGGGGAGAATGCCCAGTTTTTTTTTGTTTTTTTTTTCTCCCCATAATAGTCTTTATTGCCATTGTCAATTAAAGGTTTCACAGACGAGGAATTTTCTTTGGTATACAGTACTATTGTAGCCACAGCTGTCCTGGGGTAGACTGACAGAAATGAGGCTGCCAGTCTATGCCACCGGACCCTCCGACCACCACCAAACCAGCCACTCATTGATACATAGGCAATGTGGGTGAAGTGTCGTGGCAAAGGACACAACGACAGTGCACCTGCGAGAACCGGGATTCGAACCTCTGACCTTCCGATCATGAGACAACCCGCCAAAAAAAAAGAAAAAATATCAATCTAGACTATGGAATGCTAACAAATCACTAGCACCATGATAATAGCATACGGACAGTTCCACGTAGGGAATCATTTTGCCTATCGATTTGATTCTTTATAGATTCTCTCATCGATACCTGACTTGTCTGTGTGTTGTATATATCAATCAACATCAGTATATCAAAAGAGCAGGTTCACCAAAATACTGTGGCTCCTGATGGTACAAAACTTAAGACTTCCCCCCAAAAATAAAATGTATCAATATTATACAATAAATAAGTATCCAAGGATTTATCCTATTAAACCTGGTAACTAAACTCAACAAACATGTTCTTAAACTTGCCGACGAGGAGCTAGGGCACTGACATCAGTCTAAAATATACAGTGCCTCTCGAAAGTACTAATACACCTTGAACTTTTGCACATTTTGTCATGTTTACAACCATAAACATAAATATTTTATTTTGATTTTTTTTACTGGAAGTCCACACACAAGTAACAGACAACTGTGAAGTGAAAGCAAAATGATACATGATTCTGTTATTATTTTAAAAATAGAAAAGTGAGGGCGTGCATAAGTATTCATACAGCTTTTTCTGAGTGCATTAAATTGCCTTTAAAACATTCCTAATGACTGCTGAATGTTCACACCTTGCCCTAATGATTAAATAGAAGCCACCTGTGTGTAATCTACTCTCAGTTTAATTACAGCTGTTCTGTGAGGGCCTCAGAGCTATGGTCAGAGTGTATTGGTCACTAAACAACATCATGAAGGTCAAACAGCACACCAGAGAGGTCAGGGATAAAGTTGTGGAGAAGTTTAAAGCCGTGTAAAGTTATACAAAGATTTCCCAAGATTTGAACATCTCACGGAGCACTGTTCAATCCATCATCTGGAAATGGAAAGGGTATGGCACCACTGTGATGTACCAAGACACGGCCGTCCACCTAAACTAACAGATCGAACAAGGAGAGCACTGGTCTGAAAGGCAACCAAGTGCCCCAAGATGACTCTGGAGGAGCTGCGAAGTACTGCCGCT
>OMNZ01110123.1:20852-31130 GCA_900303255.1 Lesueurigobius sanzi
ATAGGGATGCACCGATACCACTTTTTCGCAAACCGATACGAGTACTTTGATTTAAGTACTTGCTGATACAGTGTACCGATTCAATTACTGTGTTGTATTTGCATATAATCGTATGTAGATTGTTACTTATTATTTTAACTAGACTGCTAACCTGGCATGTGCCATATTGATAGGCGTATCTCTCTGATTTGAGTTGTACGCATTTTCAATCTGGAAAAGCTCTCGTACAATCCAGTCGGGAAAGGGAGGGACAGTTACAAGCAGTACTTGAAGATAATTGGGTGAAGCGCCCGATGGTACCCGCCTACCGTAGTCAGCGGCAGAGCGTCTTGGTGTGACGTCATAGCACCATGTCCCGCCTTAAACCCCAATGGAGGCACGTCATTGGTCCTGGAGCTTTCGGAGTCGAGCCCGATCGTAAGGGATTGGAGCCTTTCAAGATGTATCCTCACAATTGTGAAATCACAAATCTCGTGAGAATACATCTTGCAGCGCAAGGTTATCATGTTGCAGTACCCTCACTATAGCTAGCGTGGGAATAGCTTTGGTTGATTTTGCGAGCCTGCGATAACTGAAGTTAGCATATTAGATAGTTTTAGCTCCAGGAGCAGCTAAATGTTGCTCAATATGGACATGCTATACTCCTTTAAAAGCTCTTCTTGAGCCCTTTTTAGTCGCTGGGTTAGTTTTACAGATGCATGTAGTCCCTAAAGCAGGGGTAGGGAACCTGTGGCTCTTTTGATGACTGCATGTGGCTCTCAGATAAATCTTAGCTGCATTTCTTAACTCAATGAGTAATAGGGGTTATACAGTATTTCATAAAAACAATCAGTGTGGGCTTGTTTAGGGTTCTCCTGCAGACGACCACGTCCAGCTGTAGATCCAGAGCGCTAACCACACTGTGGTTTGGCATTATGGTCCTAATAATAATAATACATTTTATTTGTATTGCACTTTACATTTCAAAGAAATCTCAGAGTGCTGTGCACATAAAATACAATGTTGGTCATAAGTTACCATTCTTTCAACATGTAAAAACATAAAGTTGTCCAGGAACAGTCCAAATACCAAAGGCTGCTCTGTGGTGTCAAAGTGAAACTTAAGAGGCTGTTCACATTGGGGCACATGGTTTTGTTTTGTTTATCATAAAAAAATAAACAGATTATTAATACTGCCTAATAATAAATATTTATTATTCCATAACTAAATGGTTACACCCCTAGTAAGAACTATTTTACGTATTGGATAACTCCAGTATAACAACGTTGCTAAAAATAATTTTGTTGTATTCAGAGTAAAACAAATATTGTATGGCTCTTACAGAAATAAATATTAATACTGTATATGTGACTTTTTTGGCTCTTTTAGCTAAAAAAGTTCCTGACTCCTGCCCTAAGCATATACGCCAAGAATCGCCATTAGCAGTATAGCAGCTGATTAGCAACATTAGCATGCACCGCTTGTCATCATTGCAGACGCACAACTGAAGTAATTTATCACCTGTTAAATTCAGCACAAACTCTGATTTAGGAAAGGAGTCTGTAATAAAGTCAGGTCTGTGGAGTATTGTATTTGCACTTGTGAATTCTTCAGTTTGTTGTTCTCGGCCATGTTCTGATCAGATGTGAGGTGCGCTCATAGATGTGGTGCACGTCAAATGGTACTGGTCCCTTGGTATCGGGACCACATTAATGAGTACGAGTACAAGTAAAAGGAGGTGGTATAGACCCGATACTGGTATTGGTGCATCCTTAGTCATTTAAGTGTTTTTTTCTCTCTCTCTTGATATTGAAGAGATAGAGATGGCATCTTAGGAAACGCCACAAACGGTCAGATCAAAAGCTGCAGTTCAGGGTAAACAAAGCACGAAAATAACTTCTCGACTACTTTAGCAAATGCTGAATTACGATGCATTTTCTACCTAATAAAGGGAATCTTATTTGCAGAGCGCTTTCATATACATCAGAGCGCTAGACAATGTGGGTGAAGTGTCTTGCCCAAGGACACAACGACAGTGTGCACCTGCGGGAGTCGGGAGTTGAACCCCCGACCTTGTAATGAAGATACAGAGACATTCAAGTCAAACAAACAGGTTCAGTGACCCAATTCACCACAATGCTACCGTTAGCTTCATGCGCACGGCTTTTCACTTCTACTGGACAATCTGCTTCATTTTTAAAAGGTGTCGAAAACATTGATAAGGACCCCATTTTGACTCCACGTTATTTGTCGGTGGTAACTTATTTGTCTACCAGAAAATATCTATTCACGACTGTATCTATTCATGAGAGAACAGATATTTTTATAAAATATAGATTTTAGACATGGCTAATAGAAATTCTCTGCATTTTCTTCCTTAATTTTGACCATCGTGAATAATCGAAAAATAGCTATATTAAAAAAAAATTCTTGCAGTTATCGTGCCTCAAACATTTAGTATCGTGACATCCCTAGCCCAGGATTAGACTAAAAACCTTGCATTATTGATTGGCTGAGTCGTTACCTATTGTTCCATATGTTTTTGAAAAGGTTGAGTGCTTCTTGTAACCGGTTTGTCTGATTGTCCTCCCGGATCACCATGTTGTAGCTGCTACTGGCCACAACGAAAATAATGGCCGTTACATCTAAAAAGAAGAGGAAATGAGTTAGGGAATGAAGAAACAATGATAAAAAGTAAGTCGTAAGAACAGGAAGTACAGGAGTTGTCCATTGTAGGCAAAGATTCTTCAGTCTTCATCTGTACTCTGTAGTTGAAGTGTCAGACGTTACGATCTTAGTTCAAAGATCGTCCTCAGCCAATAAGGACTTAAACACGTTCGTGGGTCTCTTAAGAGCAAACCAGAAGGAGTATTAAGTATGAATAGGCTAAGATGTTTTCCAACCTTTAGTACCAAGAGAGGAGGGACTCCATCTGGTTTGCACTTAAGAGACCCACGAACGTGTTTAAGGGTGTATTCAGACCAGGAAAGTCCTTTGGTCCGCTTGTTCGGTCCAGACCAAAAGCGAACTTAATTTTTTTCGTTTGGTGCGGTTCGCATTCACACTGTACATGTGAACTATATTTTGTAAACACTTCGATGTGTCTGACGATCGGTGCTCCCATTGGACAGAAATTACAAGGGCTGGTCAAACCAAGGACATTTGTCTTTTTCCTCTCCCAAACCCCTACTCTTCTTTAATGCGTCTTGTACCTTCATATAAGTTTGGCGAAGTTTTTTCACTTTCATGCGCTGTTGTTCAGGAGACCGCTCGAAGCCCCTCCTTCATTTTCTCCTTAAACATGCTGAACACGGCTGCATTTTTGGCTTTTCTAGCAGTTGGGTTATGTGTGCCTCTGCCCAAATATCCAGGAGGCACATCTCCTCGTTGCTCCAGGTCTGTCCACGGCTCATTGTTTGTAGCATAGTATTAGCGTTAGCTAGCCCGGGGATTCCCCTGCTGCTCGCGCTCAAATCTTCTTGAACTGCTCAGCAGCCTGGAAACCAAGGCCGAAATCTTCGCAGGGATTTGGTGACCAATCACAGAATGGGGAGGAATGGCTAGATGATGACGCGTACTATTGGACAGACTGGATTAGCTAAGGCTCATATGTCATCAGGTACAAGTGATACGATTGGCTCTGGGCTACGTACAGATGCATATGATAGACATTCGTAGCGCCCAATAAACGGCTAAGGACAATCGTAAACCACACCTCTCCTACGAGAAAATGAATGTGTGGTTCCCAGACTAAATATTCATTTGTGATATTTAGTCTGGTGCTAGCCAGGCTAAGCGTTAGCAGCAGTGAAGGGCAAATTTTTCCCACGGTGCCTTGCTACGTTGGCTTGTTAAGCCCTAAAAGGCGCATGTATCCTGGAGTTTGTTCGGATCGAGACTGTTTGTATTCACACCTGAAGCGAACCGCACCAGAGTCAGTTTGGAAGCGGACCGAGACCACCTGAAAAAGTGTGTCTCGGTCCGGTTTCTGATCCGCACCAGGATTCGTTTGTTTGTATTCACGCCTGCATGAAAGGTCCGGACCAGGACGAACCCTGGTCCGTTTAAAGTGGACCAAACAGTACAGGTTTGAATACACCCTACCTCTTTATTCGCTGAAGACGACCTTTGGACTAACATCGAAGCGTCCGACACTTCAATTACAGCATACAGATGAAGGCTGAATAATCTTTGGCTACGATAAGTTTTAAGAAGTTACCGTTAAAGCACTGGATCCATTTCCGGCGTTCGTCTCTTTGACCGCCAACGTCAAACATGCTGAGGGGGAGTAATGAGAGAGTTAGCTGTGAGGTGCTGCAATCGTGTGGGGAAAAGGTAGAACTAACACATGGAAAATCCAAATAAAGTTAATTTGGTCTTCAATTGTAAATGTTTTATGCTTCCTTTTCAACAGAACCGTGTGGTGATTTTTTCATACTTGACATTTTGGACGCCTTACTTCCTGCAGTCTTCCGCAGAGTTTTTACCTGATTTTTACATCCGATTAGGTTCATAAGGTCTGCTAGTAACAATGCTAGTTTCTTTTCTCATAGTCAGACCTGTGTATGTAAAAACAAATACACAGGTCTGAAAAAGAAAGAGAAACGAAACTAGCATTATACATTGTGATGTTGCTTTGACGTGTCTTGTCGGTTGATTTCCAGTTTTTGGTACTTTTTTTGGAGGTAGGACGACAGGGCCATCTGCTGACTGGCATCGGGACAGAGGACAACAAACACCGTCGCTGGATATTGGAGGCTATTGAAATTCGGAAAGGTGCCCCTAGGACAGTAAACCGGGACGAGGGGGCATTTTTTTGCTTTCACACGCTTGCAGGGTTCTCACTCGTTCCTTGAGATTATTTTCCAGGTAATTTCCAGGATTTTCCATGACATTTAAAAGTGCAAATATACATAAAACATTGTGATTGTGATTTCGCGGGCCACTCTGCTCTCCTCACACTCACCAGCGCCCCCTGTGGATGTGATCTAATAATGGCTAAAGTCTACAACTTTGTGGTCTGAAGAGATACAAACTTAGGCATGTAAAGCATACGTTTTCTTGGGAATATGGTAAAATGGGGGGTTCGGGAGGCCTCCCCTTGGGAAAGTTTGAAATAGAAGATACTTTTCGTGTGTTTTGGAGCGGAATGAGCTAGTCTTTAGTTTGGTGTGGTGGGAGAAGTATTGCTTACATTTATTTTAAACAGAAAAGCAAAGGGAGGAGAAATATTTTCAAGGACAAAACAATGTTCCAGGATATTTGGCTTTTTTGTAATTTTCCTTGTGTTTTCCATGACTTGAAAAAGGTGGTAATTTTCCAGGTTTTCAAGGTTTTCCAGGTAGAGTGGGAACCCTGAGTCTGAAGAAACACTGTTTAAATCAGACAAGACACGTGACCACGTGACCGACTCTGAGGAAGACTGCAGGAAGTGAGCAGTCCAAAATGCTTGAACCATATTTGAAAACACATTTATTATTATTATTGTTTATTCAATCAAGCATTTGCCATATTGTGCACTTACTGAAAATTGACTTTGTCCACCTGGAACCTCGTCTCGAAGATCCCCGAAGTCAGCACTCTGCATCGCAACAAATCCTGCGACAAAACACAAACCGCAGATTAACGTGAAATCTTCTTTCCATCGGGCTGTAGCACAGGTGGAGGAGAGCACGTAAATGTGTAAATCCACTCACCTGATCTGTCGGAGTATAATCGTTTTGCTTCACAATGTCAATCTTATCGAGGAAACTAAAGACAGAAAGGAAAGGAGAGTTAGTTAGAATGTTGTTGTTGTTACTGCATGTTAAAATGTGCATATTCTGTAATAATATTCTTAGGATCTTATAATACTTTATTGTTCACTAGTGTGCCTGCAGATACATCGCAAGTTAATCAAAAGTGCAATTTAAATTGTCACATTTTAGTTCTTTTAGTTCCTTTAATTAAAGTTAATCTATGTCTATGCTATACATTTTGATAGCGCTTTTCCATTATTAACCTACTAGGCACCCAAAGGTGGCTTAGACGTGGTTCACACCCAGTTTAATTTGTCCCTTTTACAAACACCATTTATCTTGATCTAGGTGTGGTAGTGGTCCAAAACAACAAATGTGACGGGTCATGGATTCTAATGACAAGTCGTCCCTGGGGCATTTTGAGTTATTCACAGTAGGGCTGGGCCATATCATATTGTAAGTGTTTGATATCGTTGTAATTTTTTTATATAGTTGTGGACGCGATATAATTAGCATGTGCTCTCAGCTGATTTTGACTGAAGTCAGGACCAGCGGCAGACAGAGATCACAGCTAATGCTTGTGATGGCAAAATGTACTATAATGTTGATCTAATTAATACATTAGTGTTACCATTTTCATTGGCTGAAGAGATTGCCAGTCAAGCAGTTGGCGGTAAGAAAATTTGTTGTCTGTGCTCAAATGGCGGAAAGAAGCAGTTCATGTTTCGGTCTTGTGCTCTTCCTAGATACAGTATGTTTAAATGTTCCGTGAAGCAGGCAACTGGTAAATTTCTGACTTGCAACTGGGAAAAATGCCTTGGAACGCCACTCTAACTGACATCTCCGACTTCACTGATAAGACTTTCTTTGTGAATGGACCAATATACAAATTATACGATAAAAACGGTGCTAAAAATGTTTGTTTACATTATTTAACAGCACATACAACATGTAAACCGGTGTTAAAACCAAACATTTAATAGTTATCACTCAAATAAAATGTGTCTGAAGAGAATAACTCAAGAGGGTCGATAGTCCATTTGCATTTTGAGGAAGAAAAAATACTGCTTACATACGAGATTGTCTGCCTGGAACGCTCGTAACGGTGGTAAATTTACTAGTTGCCTGGAACGCACCAATAATCCTGAATTGAAAACTACTACTTACAAAACTTCTCCAAAAAACACAATTCAATGTTTGTCTAAATTTGTAACCCCAAAGAAATCACTACTGAACCCACGATTACTCTGCCTCTCGGCTGTAAACCATACATTACATAACAGAAGGATTGAAACTTGGGCACTGCATAACCGTCTGTAAAAAGTGATGAGAGCTGAGGCTGTAGTGGCTTCTGTCTGACATTACGAGGCACTTTTCAAAAATAGCTCCTCGGTGCGTTTCCATAGAGACTCCACCACAGGAGCTAAAAATAGTCCTGCAATAGTCTGCAAAAGTGCGCAGACAAAATAACATGGACGGATCAGCTGTGGGTTTTTGAATGAGAAACAGGCGGGAAGGACAAAGCCCACACTGCGCCATCTTGGGGGAAAACGTGGGAAGAGAAGAGAGATGCGAACGCCCTTCCTCTCCACATTTAAGGCTAATTTATCTCCCATTCTGTACGTAAACTGATCCGTGATGCCGCCACAGGAATTCATACTTCCATCCGTATGTAATGGAGCATGTGTTATCGAAACCTAACACCAGAGGGCGCTGTGGCAAAAACCAAAAAATATGGCTCCATATCCAATGTTTTCTACTCTACAGTCACTGAAGAATATTCAAGACGATGACGTAAAGATGTGATGCTTGTTTGTAAATTGTTAAAATCATTTGTCTCTTGTTGAGTTATGTGCAGTAGTGTCCCCAGTGGTTAGCTCGTGTACTGCTCCATTACGATGAGTCCCACACGCTTTGTTTAAAAAGAGTAATGGGCAAGACAGCCCGTGCAGGAGACGGACAGAAAGCTCTAGCCGTATGCGTTTCAAACGTAAATGAGCCTTAAAACAGTGCCTTCTGTTGATGCTTTCAAGTCTGGTTTAAAACCAGGGACGATTTTAGATTTTCAGACTTTGCAAGGGTGATCAGACAAAATGATTATAAAAACACAAAGCTGCCATATGCACTGAAGCGTGTTACTGGGCTGTGCATTTTAGTTAATACATAGTATTTTAGATGGTTTTGTGTTGTTGTCTATTAATATTCACTAATTGTCTTTCTTTTTCTTGTGAAGCCCTGCGTGGCGACTTTGTTGCGATTTTGGGCTATCCAAATAAAATTGCAAAAAATATGCCATTTACGCTTTTAGAGTTAATTTTTGAGGGAGAAAAATAGATTTTCTGGAGCCCCTTTCAAATTGGGGCTTCATAGCAAATGCTCAGTTAGCCCCTTCATAGTTACAGCCCTGGGAATAAGTACAATGATACATAAAGCATGGTGCATAATGAGCTCAGTCACAGACAGGTCAGGGAATAACCTTCTGCACCGATGTCAGTATCATTCATTTTCATGATTACATCGGCTAGCCTATTTATTATAATGTATTAGTTCCTGAATTTAGAGAATTCATGTTGATTTTGAGAGGGTCTGGACTGTCTTGCACCAATTTAACATGAAATAAAGAAAAGCAAAAACTTAAACTGAGACAGAAATGACAATAGAAAAAAAAAGTCATGAGATCTGAGACAACTTTTTTTTCCAGTCAATGTGTAAGAATGTTTCTCAAAATAATCTTGAGGGACCAAAGTTCCATGATACAGGGCCAGATTTTGCCCCCGGGCCTGACGTTGCCTAACCCTGTCCAAAACTAACTTGGAGCAGCGTCTAGTTCCAATAATCCTTCTTACATACAGCCCGTATGTTAGCCCGTGTCAAACCACCTTCACATCCATGAAGCTCCTCTGTGATCAAAAATCTAGACACTTTCACTTGTTCTGATTAATTGTCTCCACTTGCTAGGTTTTGGCTTTTAATCTAAATTTTATGACAACTGGGGCCTGAAGGAAGTTCTGCTACAGAAAATACCAAGGCTCGGATGACCCAGGTTATGTAGGTTGAATGATACGTGTCTAGTTAGCATTTCTCCTTCACCAAGTTTATCAAAACAATTGTACACTAAAGATTATCCAGTAAATAAAGCCATCTTTAGTCCTACTTCATGCTGATTTAGGTTCCAACATTGTGACCACATTTCATCGTGCCATCTAAGAAGCGTGTCAAATGTGTGGATTGGTTTCTCACTATTGTGCGCAGTCGATGAGCTGGTACTCGTTGGATCTCTCGAAACACGCCCGGACCCCCTCGTCCTGCCATAGCGTCTTCGCATGGTCATAGAACTCCTGGGAACACAGAAGCAACCAGTAAATAAATGGACAGTACATAAAAGTCATAGAATTAAGATCCTTTTGTCAACACATCAAGGTCACATCAGCCAGTGTTTCCCACAAATTTGAAAGAGATTATGGTGGTATAGGGGATCTTCAAATCATTTAATCTAATATTCATTTTTGAGACTTGGATTTAGACAAACTTTATTGATCCACAAAGGAAATTGCGATGTCACCAACTCAAATGGTAATTTTAGAAACAAAACAAAGATTTGGGAATAGAATAATTAGTAGAAAGAAACATTGTACTAATATTTTATCTTATCAATCCAATTCTTGGACAGTGTAGTGTTATGCGTTTATGTTCAGACAAGAAGCACATGAATTGTAATTTCCAATCCAAATGTCTTGCTTAGCTTGTTTTTAGACTATGGTGGAGAAAATTAGACCATGGGGGGCTGCCATAGTCTCCGTTATTAATGGGAAACACTGCATCAGCTATTGTCATTGTTTGCAGTTGACCTCCAAACCACAATTTTGGCGGCTGCAATTATTTCATGTGATGCAATGATTTATTTGAAGAATTAAAAGGCCCTGTACCTGATTTTTATCCACAATGTTGTCTTTCACATTTCTAGCATCCCAGTTGTTCACAAGGATGAGTTTACATGTTTCACTTTCAGGATCTCCTTTCAAGGTCATTGTCACAATTAACAACAACTTGTCAGATAGGACAAAAATATACTTTATAATTACACATTGGTGTCTTTTCACAAAGGTCTACTTTGTTCTAACTCTTCTATGTTCAAGTTACTGAAGGGAGGACAAAACTAATTTAAACCCACTACCACATTTTTTCCTCTCGCTTTGAGTGCAAAATACTAGATGCAGGTGATTCTCTGTTTAATGTGTCAGTCTTTCTTTAATGTTAGAACTGTTGGACCGATCAGATACTGTAAAAAGTATAATATTGGGTTTGTGAAGGTTTTCAGTCGTACAGGAGTTGTCCATCGTAGACCCACAGCGTGCTCCAGGCCTTCAGTAGCTGATGACGATCTTTGGAGTAAGATCGAAATGTCCTACACTTCAACTACAGAGTACAGATGAAGACTGAAGAATTTTTGCCTACGATGGACAACTCCTGTACGACTATGAACCTACACAAACGTATTGGCCACTACTGTTTGCATTTTAGTTACTAATACTGTATCAGAATCACAAATATATTTACAAGG
>OMNZ01110127.1:7158-21962 GCA_900303255.1 Lesueurigobius sanzi
AGCCATATTGCATCTAGAAACAAACATACATTTTTCCAGAGAGTCCAATTTTGGCAGACAGTCCTGTATTTCAGCCGATGTGAGTATTTCTTTGCTCCTGAACAATTTTCCCGGCAGTTGTTCATGCAGTAGGTCATGTAAACGTTAGATCAGGGACATTTGAGTAGAAACCACTAACCATGAGTGGAAAAACAGATTTTTTTGTATGAAAAATGGTCAAACGATTAGGGTCTGTAAACTTATGTATATACAGCACAACTGTATATACTGTATATATATATGTATTAGTGCATAATTGACCTTTCAGTGAGCCAGTGGCTGTACGGGTGGTTAGCATGGCGCCTTTACTTTTCATCACAGTGGCTTTTGTGACGCTCCAAAATTATTAATATCATGTTTTTCTTTCCCGCATTAAAACTTCCACAACTAACCTTTAAATTACATGACAGAAATATCAACTGTGACGCCTTAAAGGTTATGCAGAATGTGACTGGGGAAGAAAAAACAAGTAGATCCAGCACCACAAGCCCTGCTTCATTAATGTTTCAGGATTCAGCACGGGGCGTTTATGTGACAAACGACCTCACGCTGCGATCCGCTCTCTTAATTACCGGCAGAAGGAAGTGACTGCCACGTCTCCAGCTCACCTCCCCGCGGCAGCACCCACGGGACACCTTCCTCGCCCCTGTCTAAACGGTGTCACCACTCCTGAATGCCAAATGCCCAATAGACCTTAATTAAGCAGTAATCCCGTATACATGCGGCGCGCTTAAGCTTCCACACTCCAGAGCTATTTGTCGATACGGGCCAGGCGCTTACTTACTTACTTACTTACTTACTCCCATGGTAAATACATACAGTACATACATTTCCTTCTGTTGTCTTACCTGGCTCCGTCTCTGCTTCAGTTTGATCTTGATGAGGAGAATGAGGCAGACCAGCGACACGACCACGAAGAAGGCGAGGAAGATTCCCATGTCGAAGTACTCGGTAGGCTGCTGTGGGAAAAAAGTATTGCATGTGTCAAACAAGTAGTGTAAAAATAATGTTTTGGATACATTTTATACAGCTTTTATACACAGTTGACATTGTAGGGCCTTGGATACCTTAGCATGTTAGCTTAATTATTTATTTTGAAGCTAATCTTCCAAAACTTACAGACATATTAGGGTGATTTTCATCAAATAAAAGGCGTCTTGAAGATTACGAGCCGATACACACATTTAAATCAGTACAATGTCTTGAATCTGTAGCCTACTGATGTAGAGACAACTCTGTGATCCAAAACAGGAGACAATTTTCATTTTAAGCTAGACCAAAAAATGTCAAACCAGCCCTTCACCTGCTACTACGTTTCCATTCTGGCTCCCGAAGGAAAAAAAAGGGTACCCATGCTATAAAGATTTCAGTCATCTGTGCACATTAGGGAAGTTCTTTGGTGTTGTTGAAAAATGTACCATTTCTAAATGAAAACACAAAACTAGCGAGTTCATTTTGCCGGCTCGTAAATTGTGTACGACCTGATTTTGGCAAGTTAATCCGAATCAAAAGCCGCTGATTTAGCGTCATGACATTTATTGGATATACACAGAAAGGCCCTGACTGTTGGGAGTGTTCTGTCCGTAACATCTTTTATTACACTCCACTCTCATTATGGCTTAAGTGATTTGACCTCACAGCGCAGCGATTCCTTATCAAATATTCCAAGCAAACAAACAGCTCTTTGAATGAGCGATATCCATCTGATGCTAGTGCTGCGCAAATGTCCAAACCCTCAGGGCAGTGGCTACTACAAAGGGAGCGCTCACATTTCACAGTTGGAATTTGGGGTTTGTCTTCAACATCTGAGAAACGTTTGAAAAAAAAAAAAAGAAAAATCCTTCTTACCCGGGGCGGTCGGTGCTGGATGCGAGCGCGGGCCACTTTCTGTTTGTTGACGATGTTCATGAGCTTCACTGCGTCGTTGCCCTTCACATACACCACCGGGCGCTTCAGAGGGTCCTCCGCCACCTGGTTTAGCTGGACACAAGACGAGGAGGCAGGTGAGTAATGTGTATGGCCAGAACACAGCAACAATCGTCAAATACAGTTGTGCTCGTAAGTTTACCTACCCTTTTAATTACCCTAACCCTTTCATTGAATATGAATGATAACACAAAATTCTTTTTTCCCACTCATGGTTAGTGGTTGTGCGAAGCCATTTATTGTCAAAGAACTCAGTTTGCTCTTTTGAAATCATAAAATGTCCCTGATCTGAAAATTGTTCAGGAGCAAAAAAAAAAACTGACTCCAGCTGAAATACATACTGCACGGCTTCCCATGAGACCAAATTCTGACAAAATTGGACTCTCTAAGTATGTTTGTTTCAAGATGCACAATAAGTTTTGATCAGGGTCATTTGGATAGTTTCTAGTTGAAAAGTGTAAACAAACAGCATTTGTGACAATAAATTGCTTCACGCAACCACTAACCATGATGAAAGAAAGGATTTCATCATTCATATTCTATTCTGCCAGGGTATGTAAACTTATGAGCACAACTGTACTAAATACATGGAAGCCTACCACTTTTCTTTCAGTAAACATTTCATAAACATCACATTTGAAAATCTTACATGGATGCGCCCATCCATCCAACTCATGCATGAGCTTTTGTTGCAATTTGTTGAGGGTTGACCCATTTTTCTGCCTAATTTGACAGGATATATAATAGCTGGTTTTAAAATTAAGTGCTTTATAAAAAAACATTTCTCTACACGTCATGGCCTGAGGGGGGGCTGGTTTTCTTCCTCACTGAAGGACCAGGGGCCAAACCTCCCAAAGTAAAGCACTACGTTCTACAAATCAGTCAGTGTTGTGCATCGTATACAACCTAATGGGGGTTTGGAGGGGACGTTTTTAACAAGAACTGAGGCATTTTCAGTATTTTGTATGTGAAAGAATGTTCTACAACAGAAACAATGACAGTCTTAAAGATAAATGAGTTAAAAGTGCTTGAATTAAGAGAATTTGTTGATTTTGAGTGGGTTTGGACTTTACACTTGGAGTCTGTAGGAGCTACTAAAGGGGAAATGATGTCGCTATGTGAGAAAAATGCATTTTTGAGATTTTGAGATTTTCTAAGGAGAAACATTAAATAAGTACAATAACTGCACTCCTTATAGTAAAGATTAGGTCACTTCTTTGCTACCAGGTCAAAGTTTATATATTAAGAGCGTAAACTGGCCCAAAACCTGAACATTTTTCCTGCAGTGTCTCCTCTAAAGAAAGCAAGTTCAGTGCACAAAACCTGACAATATGTAACTTTTCTAGCCTTTTCCCATGAGACCAAGTCCCATTTCTATGCAGCACTACAACCCCCCCTCCTTCATTCCCACCAGGATTCCCTCCATCTTCAATCGCAGCCTGAGTAACGTGGCTAAAGTGTAACAAGTTGAAAGCGGAGCCGGTTCTGCACGGCTGGCCGAGGACACGCCGGAGCAGCCAGGTGGAGTGCTCACGCCGGAGCCTACGGGGCGCATTCTCCACCAAACAACGGCAGAGAACTTTGACCCGCTCTCTCCTCCGGGGCTGAAGACATGGAAACTGTGGTTAGGTGTCCCTCTGCCGCGCTCCTCCTCTTGTCTCTGTTCTCTCTCGGAATCTGTAATTTGAAAAGCCCAAGGGAAATACCGTGGATATTCGCTTTTCTATTTCGCGCGCTGTCGTCATGCGCTCCCCGGTGAAAATAAGCCATGTGCTGGTTTCAAAAGTATAGACACTGGGCTGTTTGATCTGCCACCGAGCATGGAGATCTGGGGCTTTTGACAAAGGAGGCAGCAATGCAAATTATAGCTGTCGTTTTTCTGCACTGAAGTCAAGGAAAGAGAGAGGAGCTTACTATAGTGGATTTGTGCTTGAAAAGTCCTTCAACAACTTAATACTACTGCTACTCCAACCAAGGTGTGTCTGCTGCAACTTATTTACTTAAAATGCGACAAAACAGTCACATTGAAATCATTGAGGAAACATATAACGTGAAACAATATGATTTCACGTGCTAGAATTTGATGATGTCATAGTTTCAGTTGGACGGGCCGACACAACTCTATGGAAGAGAGACAAGTTTGATGGAAAAAATCACTATTGTTTATTATTGTTGTGTAGTGTTTGGAACTACAAATGTCAAATGTGCCATATTTATTGTTGAGAATCCGTTGGAGGCAGGAAGTGAGCGAGAGAAATAAGATTAAACTAAAACTAGCGATTATAAGTGTAAAACTACAACTAGAAAATGTGGTCCTGTTGTGGCTTAAGGTGCAAGCACAAGAGGAATAGCATTTGAGACGATAAAATAACGTTTTATTTGATATTTACAACAACAGTTAGACATTTGTTTATCGTTACCATGACCACAGCTACAATGCAAATAGATAGGGATCGAGATTTCCGCCTCCAGCTAACAACAAATGAATCAAAATAAATACTCCATATAAATCCAAGCACCATCTCGAGGGCTGAATTTGGCCTGCCTGTTACCATAGTTACCATCATAGAATTCCAACCTGCCCACCACCTCAATTTTAATATGTTTTTCCCATATCATGCACTACCACTACTACTACTACTACTACTACGACTTGCCTGGGCCTGATTGCTGGATACTGTGAGAATATCCCAGTCAGAGTATCCTGGTTTCTAATAACCTGGATACTGTCTTATCCAGAAAACTCAAATGAGGATATTGTGTTTACATGGACACAGACAAACCAGGATATTTAACATCCCTGTTAATAACCAGGATGCTCAAGTGCATGTAAACACACTCAATGATTACTGTTATCAATACTACATTTCCTGCTGGAACTATTGCCACTTTAATACCCAACCCAGAAATCCAATGACTCAAGTGTTGCTTAGTAATCAAGTACAAGTCGAAAGTGGGAAAGAATCTTCTTGAGACATCTTCATTAACTCTTCTATCTTAATAATTTGATGACTGGCATGACTCCTCCCAGCCATCCTGCCCCTCGGCCTTGCGGGTGCCGTCTGCACTGCTTGAGCCGCCCTGACTGGAAAAGCCTCTCAGGGGAATTTAACACAGCCGCCCAGCACTGCCTTTCATGTGGTCCGCGCGCAATGCCTTTTATCTCTCAGCTCCACCGCGCTTTACGAGCCGCCAGCACACAAGACGAGCGAGAGAGAGTGAGAGCGCGATGAGACCAGGGAAGAAAACGCGACTGCAAGTCCGGGCCTGGCGCTGCGAACACGAACACCACGGGAGAATTCTTGCCACAAAGACACACAAACCGACGTATTATGTGCTCTATATGAGAAAGATTTGGAAGAATGCGGCGCTAAGAAAAGCCAGTGTGTGTTTCTTTTGCTTTTACAACTTTGTTCTCGAAACTTTCAGACGCAACTTAAGTCTTTTGGGATGAGGTAATGTGTGTTCACGCCTGCTACCTGCGCAATTATGAGCTCAACAAGGCACACAGCAGTGAAAGCCATGTCTATTTTCAGCCTTCAAGTCTAGCTCACTCCTCCTTTGCAAAAGTGAGAGCTCAAAGGGGCCCGCGTGCTTGACTGGACATAAGGGTAGGGCACGGGAAAAGCACTCCACGCTCAGCGATGGGTAATCAGTTACATTTAGTCTCTCTGAAGAAACTGCACTTCCTAGAGTCGATTCATCAAACAGTCAGGTGTACCAGAGTAATATTATGTAGAAGACTCCATACTTTTGCTTGAGTAACTAATTTGGTCCAACTTTGAGTAACTCTAGAAGTGGCAAAAGCGTCATGTTGACGTGTTTTTTTACTTTATCTTGAGAAATATTTATATATATTTTTCACACCATCAAAACCAGATCAGGACTAAAGCGGGTATATACAAAAATTTACCTAAATTGGACTAAATTATGTCTAGACTGGGTGTAAACCATGTCTAAAACAGAAAAAGCAATGACTAAAATAATGTAACTAAACTATAGTAAAGGATATTATCTCTAATCAAAAGTCTAAAATGAGTCCCACCCATAGATACTGTATAAACAGGAGATAAGACAGAGGCCACTCCGCCCCTTATTCATGGGGATAGTTCCACATCGTGAGGGGAATCAAGATGGCGTATGCAACAAGCCTCCAGAGTTCTCCAAGGCCTGTCACTCAAAGCTGGCTCAGCAAACTTAAAAAAAAGCAAAGTTTCTTCAGTCTGTGCTCTGTAGTTGAAGTGTAAGACGTTTCGCTCTTCATCCAAAGAACCTCGTCAGCACTGAGCAGCACTTCAACTACAGAGTACAGATGTTACAGAGTTCTTTCTGGAGTAGCCCCATGTCAGCACCCTGCCATGAGGACCAAAGAGAGGTAACATGTAACATCCTCGCCCATCGATTCACCCGAAAAAGCCCAATTATCACCAGTGGAACCTGTGTATTAATTTGAAATACATCTTAAGTTTCACATAATTGAATGGTTTGTCGGTTGGATTCCATTACCAAAACATACTCAGTACTTCCAACCAAACACACCTCTTACTCGAGTCCCGACTTCTACATGATAATTATTCCTTATACTCCAGGCTACCTCTGTCCACTCTTCATTGTGTCTCACTCTGGCATCGTGCGAGCAACTGTGCTGTGTGAACGTGTCCGGGGAGGAGACAACTAACCTGGTCGATGGCATCCGGATTCTCAGACACGTCAAAGATGACAGCCGTCGCGCCCCTCTGCACTGCTCGCTTTGCCTGGAAAAACAAACACAGAACATAATGATTTTAGCTTCGTTGTCTCACTGTAGTGTATAAAAACTGTGGATAGCGCAGGTGAGAGGTAAGAACTGTGATGTTCGATAACCGAAAGAGTAATATTGAATTAAAGTAGTACATTTAGGGCTTAAACATGGAAGTTCATATGTGCAAAACGATGTATCATGTTTTTGTCACAATTTTCTTATAATTTACAATACATTTTATTCTTGTTTTGGTCCTTTGGTGCTTTACAAAGTTTATGGATGATGAAAAGTAGCCAACCATCCCACCATTCTGTAAACCCTTCCCTACTTCAGCCACTAGAGGGGGTTCTCTCTCCTCACCACCTTCACCCACTGCATTGAAAGTGACAACACACACACACACTGACTTTGATAGCAGGCTGTGGCTCACATGTGGCCCCCATAGCTGTGCCATGAGGTCATCCCAGAGAATATGCGTCAGATTAGACTTATCACACGTTCCCGAAACCGAGGCGAGGCGACGCGCCTGCGATTGTTACGACTCCCCCTCGCTGCTGATTTCCAATTCAACTCCGAAAAGAAAGTTGTCAAGGACTGCTACTGTATCCACTCTAGGCTATACACAAGGGGCTCTTTTATGTGCGGGCTTCTGAAGGCTCCAGCTATATCAGGCGGAAGATAAAGGAAACGCTTGGATCTGCAAAAGTTTCTCCTCGCAGAATCCAAATTGGTTTCCCCTCTTGTGAAAAAAAAAAAAAAAATCACTTTATCTTTGCTAAGCTCAGACAGTCTCACCGCACTGGCTTGGATGTGATCTGAAGGAGCGTATCCTGGAATTATTCAGTGCCCTTGGTCTGCGGCCAGGGCTGCTCATAACTAAAGGGAAGAGAGAGATCAAAGCGCTGATGTACAGTGGTGCGACTGGGCTGGACAGTGTCACCGATCTTCCAAAGCACACACACTCATACTGTCCTTTATGCATTATAAGGACATATTTATACACCCAGTTTGGTGGTGGGTTATAGGGACTTCTATGAACCATAGGTTAATCCAAGCAATCGAAATGCAACTTCAGAGTCAGTTTTACAATAACAACAGAGGTCTAGAATTTGCAACCTTGGTGTGTTAAAAGTGTTAAAAATGTTAAAAATGGCGTATTATGGGGACGTTGCCTGTCAGCCAATTTTAATCTTACTGTGTGTGCATACTAATGAGGACATGTAATTACAAGATCCCACATCAGTGTTGGGTAGTAACGGAATACATGTATTTAGAATACTCATTTTGAGTATTTCAGAACAGTTACTTTTATTTGAGGGTGTTTAGCATACAGTTACTTTCCTAAACTCAAAGGAATACATTGTGGTACTCCATCATTATATTTTAGAATATTGCATATGCAATTTTCTCTCTTGATGCCAAAGACCAGAGAAAAGTTTAGCATCTGCTGCTCCAGATTAGGGATGTCAAGATTAACCGGTTTTAACCGTGGTTATATAAACTCACGGTAGGTTAAGGTTAGGTGACAATTTTAGAACTCACAATAGTTTCTCAAAGGCTGTAGCGAGTTCACACAAACTCAACGGCTGATGAAATGGCATCCAGTGTTCCACCAAAAATACACAAAGTCAACGATAGGTTAATAATCCAATGAGCAGAGAGAAAACTGCATCCCTCTTCATGGTAAAAACCAAAGTAAAAAAAAAAGGATTTTTTTGGCTGTTTCAAATGTATTTTTAGCATACGCTGAATGTTCAATAGGATTTTAACTAAAGCTTAACAATTAAATCATTATATAAATGTACATATTATGTCTTTTTTTTTCTTTTTTGTAGAAGATTTGGACAGTACATTTTGTAAGATTTTGAGAAATTCTCTGTATTCTTTTCCACAATTACGATAATCTTGAATAATCGCAAAATCACAATTTCTTTTCTCTCGATAATTGTGAAAAATGTTGAATTGTGACATCCCTACACCAGATGCATTTGTAATGTGCTTTTTTAGGTTCATAATGGTGGTAAATAAGTTCATAACACCCACATTTTTAATGATGCCCTGTATTCATACAGTACATATAATGCATATCAATATCAATACATGTTATTCATCACACATTACATGTAAATAATGCAAATCAGTATACAGTACCCTGATTGGTCAAAGTAATGGAATACATTAAAATACATTTTAAGCTAAGCTAAGTAACACTGCCTTTCCCCCTTCACGCTACCCACATGTGAATGTTGTGGACCAGACTGTCTTCAGGCCAAAGCTGAACTGATACTAGCATGACGTGAACAGACTGCTGACCTCTGATGGGTCAGAGGAGAGAGAAGACAGGCCTCGCACAAACAGGCATATTCTATGGGATTCATATTTCTCAACGTTGTACTGTTGTCAAATATGAAAAATGGTTCCGCGGCCCACTTTTGGGTCCCGACACACCAGTTAGGAACCACTGGTCTACAGTATACGGACTAGCCTTGAACACAACCATCCAAAAGATGTGAATATGTATAAATAAGATCCAACAATAAACTCCTTTGAATAGTTCTATCACACAGTTGTGAGTGATTTTTACAGAGCTAATTCCCATGCACATGCACAAAACCCTTCTCCAAATCCTTTCTGGAGTAAACTCTCTAGTAACACACACATGCACTTGAAGGAAACTTGTTTTCCACTCGACTAATGTTCCCTTCAGAAAAAAGAAAACAGAACACAGAACTATGACAGCGATTAAGTGTCAGGGCACGATTTGTTTTTCCTCAAAAGCAGAAATGCCATGAGCTGTCATCCAGAAGTGGAGTAGTGTTGCGGAGCGTTTGAGCCGTGTGCAGGTATGTGACTTCAGAGAGAGCGCCGAGGCTAAATCGCTGCCTGGACGTGTCGCGGCACGGGGGAAATAGATCCAATCTCATAAAAAAGGCTTTTGTGGCACCGTTCAGTGTGAATGAGAATCAAAACGCGTAAACAAGGCCATGATTAGATTTACTATTGTCTGGGTTATGAAGTGGGATATGGCTAGAGCTGAGTGATTTACGAAGGCTGGAGCGCTAACATCTGTACACAAGATAACTTAATCAATTAGACTTATTAGTCACAGCTCAGTGTTTGGAATGTGAAGTATGGCTGCACGATATGAGGAATGGCTACTCAGTAACTGCCTTGAACATGGTTAAACCTTATTTTCAGATAGATCTTTATTGATCTCACAAATAGTTACAACAGCTCTTAGGACAGGATGACACAAGGGGGTGCAGAAAGTCAGAAAATGTGCCATCATTTAGAATAGGGCTGTCAAAGTCAATTCTTTATCTCACGATTAATTTTATTTTGTTGACATATTAGTTACAAAGATTTCGTTTCAGAGTGGATAACTTTTGATTAACTTGCTTATTCTTTGCATAACCTAGATATTACTGAATAAATCTGTAAAAAAAAAAAAAAAAATCTAATTTAGCCTTATTTGTTAGGGTTCAAAACTCAAATCAGGCTAGGGCAGTGTTTCTCAATTATTTTCTGTTAGGAAGAAGAAAACATTTCACATTTTTCCATTTTATTGCTAAATGTATGCACGTTTCAGGTTCAAAGTAGTGGGAGTTTAACCTAGTACTTTTTGCGCGTAAGATGGGAGAGCTCCTTGTCGTTCCTCCCGGTACGGCGTCTTTTAGCGGAGTGCAGTACCGGCTTTCTTCCCTGGTCTTTCCTCCTGTCCCGCCGTAGTCAAAGTAAAGCCAAGCGCTGTGTATCTTCGTCATATTTCCTCGTCTTAGCTTTAGGGAGACTTTCGTTTGTCTCATTATCCCAGTCTCTCTCGCTGTTAAACATAAAAAAGCATGTTCCCTGGGATCACACGCGCATCGCCCCAGTATTTGAGAAGGACTGGGCTACGCGGTAGAAAAGCAGTCAGCCTAAGGGATTTTGGCCCACTCCTCCATTGCAAATTGTTCTAGCTGGTCCAAATTGCATGGTTTCCGAGCATGGGCATTCACTTTCAGCACCCGCCACAGATTCTCTATAGGATTGAGGTCTGGGCCATTCCAAGACCTTGGTTTTGGTATCCTTGACTAATTTGGATGTGTGCTTTGGATCATTATCTTTATCTTGTTGGAAGACCCAGCGACGACCTAAGACAACCCTAGACAATATTTTTGAAGGTTTCCTCTGAAGGACTTTTCTATATTTGTTTATTTGTTTGTTTATTTGGTTGGGACAGTGCATGTGCAAGTACATTACAAGAAAGTTTGGAGTCTGTCACACCTATTTATTCTTCATCTTATTTTTAAACTATGAGGGAAACATTGGTGGGAGTATTGGCGGGAAACATTGAGTATCTCTGTACATTTACTCAAAGGAAGTACTTCAATCACCACAGCTTCAAATACAAGCACATAGCTACTTTTTGCACTACAGCTCTGTGAATGACAGTAGGCTATCATCACACATTCGTCAAATCCAAACATGACACAGGCTTTCTCCTGGACTGAACGACCGCTTCTTCACTTTTGCCTTCAGAAAGTTCAAACGCTCTGGGAGAAGAAGGTGGGCTTTTCCCTCTCACCCACTTTTCTCCTGCAGCTCCGGTCCTTTTTTTTTCATTCAGCACAAGTCTGCCGCTTTGATGTCGGCTCTCGCGGTTAATAATTAATAGCTCTTGGTAAGACGCTCTCACAAGAAAGAGATCTCCCTCCAAAAGACTCTCTCGCTCTCCGCCCTGGGCCAGGCCTGCGCCGCAGTGCATGGGCTTGCACTGACGACAACAAAAATGCACCCACGGGCCAACTGCAGCTCGCAAAAAAGACATGACACATCTCCTTCCCAGCCCGACGAAGAGGTACAAGCGCCTCACACGCAGAACAGAGAAATATTTCAGTGTGGTAATGCGGTTTTATGGTCTGGGAGAAGCTAAGTGAGTCAAACTGTAAAAGTTAGACATGCCTTCAGATGGTCAGGATTTCAAGAAACACAATGTTGAGAAGTATGATGGGTTATGAGTAAAAAGAAGAGAGAGAGCTCTTAATTACTTTGCATATAGTGTAGAAAAAAAAGAAAGATGGGAATTAGTAGAACTTTAATTTGTTTTGTCCTCCTTCAGTATTATAGAGTAGTTTTTGAAAGAAATGTGCATGAAGGAAATGTAGTCCTTTCGCTTAGCCGACATCACGCACGTGTTTTTGAATATTGACACCACTTTTGGACACCTTTATAAGAAAATAATTAGACCTTAGTTCATATGTGCCGACAGAGAAGGCATTGAACTTTGTGACAGTTTTTGTTTCATGTGGATTGGCGCAGGAATTACAGAAAAACTCGCAATAAACTATAGCCTCTTTAGTATGTGGTGATGTCACGTGAAACCAAAAAAAGTGCACCAAAATGATAGAGACTAGTTTGACTTACTCATATACATCCACTGCATTATTGTCCAAATTACAATTTCAACAGTTTTGTAACAACGCTCCCTTTGTGCTCTATGAATAAACCCGCCTCTTCGGTCTATTACTCATGTCTATTACTTCTCATTTAAATGATTAAGCAAAGAGTGAATCACCCAAGTGTGTAGTCAACTATTAGCATATGATATTTTAATTCAGGGCTACCTACGATAATAATCCAGTATGCAAAAATCATGGAAATGCTAAAGAAACTCACCAACAGCAAGCAGACGCTATGCTTTCATATAAACCTAACAATAGTCTATGTAAATTCCTTTTCCACACTATTTCTGGATTTTTTTTTATTCCCCAACTGATCTTCAATGATGTTGCCGATCGGTCTTCTGTCTCAATGAACTATAGGCATTTAAAAGGGGACGCCAATCAACAGCTAGAAAAATAAATGGTCTTGTTGCCATTTATATCAACATAATAGTTTTAGGCCTTTTCGGCTTTAATTCATCTAAACCAGGGGTGCCCAAAGTGCGGCCCGGGGGCCAAATGCGGCCCTGAGACCAATTTTTGGTGGCCCACTTCTTGCAGAATTGGCACGCATTGCCAGATATATGACACTTTTTTCTGCAAATCATTCTAAACCTCAAAAACTAACATTTTTTTGTGAGACAGAGCTTGCAATAAGGTTTCAGACTAAATACTAAATCGAAAGGTTTAAACCTGTGTTAAAGAAACCCAGTCGAATGTTTGACTGCATTTTGCCCTTGTTTCTTTAAGAAGATTTTTTACCTACAGTCTTGTATCAGGAACTTTCATTCAGTTGGTCTATTCATAAATTTAATACAGGACATGCAGCTAATGGACATTTTACTCTTCCATCGTGTAACCGTCAGACTGGACAGAAAGCTGTCCTGATCAGAGGAATGAAATCTTGGAACTCTCTGCCGAAAGACATTTCCAACATGGAAAACATTACTGTTTTTAAAAAGACTCTTTTGACATATTGCAACAAAATGAAATGATGTTATATTTGTCATAATGTTATAATTATGTTTTCTTATGTATTTCAATTGTATGTGATATGATTGTACTATGTTAATGTGATTTCATGATCAGACCCCAGGAAGACTAGCTATTGTCAAGGCAATGGCTAATGGGGATTTTAATAAACAAACAAACAAACTAGTCCCTCCATGCCGTATACAATTCAATATGCAGCTCTCGATGAAACATTAACACCCCCTGATCTAAACAAAATCCATTTCTGCACTTTTATAAACAACATCCAAAGTAATAATCTAAACAGCAAGGGTTCTGTTTGCATGCCTGTTGTGAGAGCATTCACTGAAAGAAGTAATTGCCAGTGAAAAACCATTTCCTTGCTAAATGTAAAGTTGCGGGGAGACGTTAATATGAACCGACTTAGGTATGGCCTTGGATTCCGACTGCAACTTTTGTAGGAAAGTTCACAAGTCCTCACGCTGAGAGCTTATAAAGTCAACCATGCAAAAATAAAGAAGAACACCAAAGCCGGAGTGCACTGTGCTGCGCGCGTGGTGTGTTCGCAGGTACTTTGCAACAACTGCTGGCTAAACAAACTTCCCGCTGGCTCGCAGGCATGAGAATCAGGCTACAATCTTCTCCAAGTGCACCAAAACCGCAGCAGAGAAGTCTAGACGCAGAGGGAAAAATGAAAGCTATGTTTAGCATCCCAAAGTGAGCCTGCCAGCTTGTAAGATCTAAACCTCGGACGTTTAACTTGTCCGTAAACAGAGTGTTCTCACCATTGCACGTCTCAGCCACTTGGACCTGGTGTCTAAAAATGCTACACGCACCTGGAATGCACCTGCCCTGCGTCTGTACCCTTTTTTAAAACTTGTACTTGCGCATTTTTCTTCATCTTGTACTTTCCTTCCAAGTCCTTCTTTTCCTCCCCACCGCTATAATTAAGGCAATTAAGTCTTCAGAGGACTCTCCACTGCCATTATGCCGTAATTTCATGTTGCCTCCTGGATTTACGGTTTATTAAAAGATAAAGGCATACTTCTGTCCCGTGGATTCGCTTCCATGTGGTCGCCTCTCTTCCCTCCCCAGCTTGGCCCGGCTCGAAACAGCGGACCCGGCGCGCCAAGACGTTATTTACACTGTGCTAAAATAAAACCGGACTTTGCAGCGAGACCGTACGCGCGTGTCATCGAATTGGAGCCACAAGCAGCTTCTTTTTTTTTTTCGTTTTTAGTCATCCTCCTCCCCCCCCTGACACTTCCATTACTTGCTTCCGTTGATCAGTGAGCACATTACTCTGCGGCTTCCTGCCCCCCCCGCTGTGAACAAAGCGCTGCGTAATTGTTAAGATGGGCAGTTCCTGTTACAATAGATTCATGTTGGCCTCGGAGATTGACACAGTGCTGCTGTTTAATTTAACACCTTCATATTTGCGATACAAAACACTGGGCATCATTCATGAAACAAACTTAGACACAAATTTGTTCTTAAGGCTGACTTAAGAATTTTTTGGCTTTCACAAAATGTGTTCTTAGCTGAAAGAGTCCTTCTGGAAGAACAAATCCTAAGAACAGAGTCAGGAGGACTCTTACGCACAAAAAAAATCCTCAAAAAAAATTCTTAAGAACGCTTCGTGAGTCAGACTTAAGTTTTTCTTAAGTTTCTCCTAAGTTGTATTTAAGAACTTTTTCTTAAGA
>OMNZ01110127.1:22262-41811 GCA_900303255.1 Lesueurigobius sanzi
ACTTAGACACAAATTTGTTCTTAAGGCTGACTTAAGAATTTTTTGGCTTTCACAAAATGTGTTCTTAGCTGAAAGAGTCCTTCTGGAAGAACAAATCCTAAGAACAGAGTCAGGAGGACTCTTACGCACAGAAAACCAAAAGTGTTACACAGCATGAGTAGCATTTTTCCAAAAATTATTTAATTCAAAAATATATTTTGTGAGAGAATGAAAGTGATCAGATATAGAGCAGAGATGGTTAGTGTAAATCAGACTTTCACAGCTGAGGGCTGCAGCTCGTTTTTTCCATGGACAGCCAAACTAGGCAACGGAGGGCCAAATTACCGGGCAAAGGGCCAAATGCAATATTGTTTCACATTAAAAGACCAAATTTAAACAGATCTATCTTTTAATATCTGTTAATTACTGTGTTACATGCTGTTTTGGTGTTCTTAGATTCTATTGAAAGTCTATTCAGTCACAAATGAATCAAAATAAATACTCCTTACAAATCTAAGCACTATGTCGATGGCCGAATCAAACCTCTTGAAGGGCCGAATTTGGTCCGCAGGCCCCACTTTGGGCACCTCTGCTTTAGACAGAATACAGGAGGCTATTTACAATAAGAGTAACAGTATTTAAAAAAAATAGTAGCACAAATATTAAATATTTCAAAACGTTACTCACATGTACTCAAGTAAATGTAAATAAGTACTGCCTCATGCTCTTGTCATGCCCAAAAATGGAAGTTTAGAGTGCGTGTCTATGTATTTACATAGTCAATATAATGTAAATGTCCTTATAATGAGGGGAGTGGTGTTCCTAGTATCAGGTTCATGTATCACGGGACAAGAGTTTTGTCTTCTTAAGAACCCTTCATGAATCAGACCTAAGTTTTTTCCTAAGTTGTACAAAGAAAATATTCATGAATGAGGCCCAATATCCCTAATGTCAATATTTAATTCCTTTAATTGACTGATCATGTGATTAAAAAGAAAAGAGCAGAAAAAAAACATTCATCATTGTAAAACGTTTATATTCAACTTTTCCTCCCCTTTCCAACTTCTACCACCGTCAGCCAATCACAGGCCTCTTCAACAATTACCTCACCATTCAATTCTGTCAGTGTACTCTCTCCCAAACTTTTTGGAGCCGTGTACCCCCCGAGGCTTGGGGTGACCTGTCGCGTATCCCCTACACGCTCTTGAACTCAAAAAACACAGGTTGAAGGCATCAGGCTTCAGACTCACGATGCAAAGAGTTGAGTATTGCCTGTTTGTCCGCGGTGTTGAAATTGAGAAATTGCAAATAATAAGCTCCTATTTGCAACAGTGAAATACAAACTTTAATACAAACAAACTTTAATAATTTGACGACGGAAATGAGGCATAGTGTTCTCATTTCTTAAGACTTTTACACATAACTTTTCATATATTTCTGTTTGCAATTCAGAAATCGTATTTAATTTAGTATCCATTTAACCTATAATCCTTGTTTATTTCTTACCTAGAATAACAGGTAGGCTATAAGTTTAACATGTAGCTAACCAAACATGCTTTTTTCACATTTTTGTTCTCGCTAATGCAATGATGGTTTATGCACGGCCGCATCAACTTATAACTTAATACTGTGATAAATATAAGACAAGTCTCCCCTCTGTGAGCAGCAGAGGAAAGACCCGTCTGCAGCGTTTCGTTCCTTCGTTCCTCGGCTTGGATCAGATATGAGTGAAAAGTGAATCTGCGCACTGGCCCCTCATTAGTTTGATCAGGACATGAACAAACTCCTGCTGTAGCCTATAGATGTCATCTCCCGTGACCGTTTTAAACCACGTACCCCCTGGGACCACTGTTTGGCAATATTTTCAAATGATCTTAAATTAAAGGCTTGTTTTGCCCTCCTTTATTATATTGTAAACTCTACTATGCATCTAAATATAAAGCCTTTTTGTCAGGTTGACGAGTTTCCAGGCCATGTTTCTTGCATTTCTGTGCCAGTGACCCTAAAAAGTGACCCTGCAAGTTGGGAAATGCGCCTATAAACCCATCTGTATGTAGAAATGGGATGGACCACAACTATCAATTTAATTCACTCGCTCCCTCTTTCATTATAGTAACAGAAAAATCAGGTAGCGAGCCTTTAACTAGCCCCTTGCCTTGAGGCCTTGCCTTTTCTTTTCCCATAAAAACAAACATGCCAATTAAACAAAAAGGGCTCCGATTGTATGAGGCAATAAGTTCTGCTGTCAAAACAAAGCAAGCAGCGTCTCCTCAGAGCCGACACAATAAAGATGCATGCTTTTTAGCCATTTTTACCATTTTAACAACAAAAATAAAGCTTGTATAGACCCTTTCGCTGCTTACATCATCAGCTGGAGGCAGGAAGTGAGCAAGAGAAATAAGTTTAAACTAAAACTAGCCATTATAAGTGTAAAACTACAACTACAAAATGTCGTCCTGTTGTGGCTTAAGGTGCAAGAACAAGAAGAATGCCATTTGAGACTACAAAATAAGGTTTTATCTGACATGTTCAACGACAGTTAGACATTTGTTTATCGTTACTATGACAACGGCTACAATGGAAATAGATAGGGACCTAGCTTTCCGCCTCCATTTGAGCCCGGACTGTTTACAAACAATGAAAGGGTCTATATTATTCCATTTACCAGGTGGAATAATTTGGCTTTAACATTTACCCCACTCTCCATTTAGCTGTTTAAAACTCATCTCTAGCCTAACGTTTCCATCCATAGCTTCTACAATCTTAAAAGGACGTTTGATCTTGTTTGAACACTCCGCTGTCCAATTCCTCCTTTGGCAAACTTTTAAAACACACTCCTATTGCCATTTCATATTCATTTGAACGCTATTAAGCCCACAGTCGGGAGCGTTTTACAGGAGCCCTGGGACATCTGAGGCAGCGTTTTTTTTCTTCTTCTTCTTCTTCTCTAAGCTGAAGGAGAAAAAGTGTTTACGAAGCACATAAAAATCCACTTGTGTGTCACGGGGAGAAGAGAGTGCCGCTCAGGACGCTCCGGCTCATCTCGGTGTCCATATAAACGGCCAATGTTAGGCCAACGTAAACACACGGGGGGAAAGGGACACTTGAAGCACTAAGAGCGCTCAGCCGCACCATCAATATCAGGCCGAAGATAAGGGCCCCACTCACTTCGCCGCAACACTAGCTCACAGGGAAGGGGATAGACATGGTTCCCCGACAATCATACTGTTTGTTCATACCGTATGACTTCTGAAAACAAGACTGCACAAAAGTCTCAAGCCACCAAAAAATAATCACCAGAAATTAATTATTCATTAAGACATGAAAAGAAACATGTTCAGTAATACAAACATAAGGAAAGCAAATTAAATCTGATCTTTTCTCCACTCACTGCTTCTACAGTCAGGATTAAACCAGAGCTACACCAGGGGAAAACTAGGTCTAAACCAGGTCTAAAATCAGACAATATCATAGACTGAATCTGGATTAAACCAGGACTAAACCATAAGTGTCTAAACCAAGGGTCTCCAACCTTTTTTTAGCACGTGAGCTGCTTTTGCGTAACAAAAACAGCAGAGAGCTACTTATGCTTCAAAGAAACACATGTGACTAGGCCTCTAGAACTGCCAAGATGATAATTCAACACAATAAAAGAGAATGACTGTAGTTTCCGCTTTATACTTTGCTATATTCACCTAAATGAGTTGTTTTATTAGAACAAAACAAAATTTAAAAATGTGCCTCATCAAGCGTGTGTAGAAATGTAGAAAGCCTTTGGCGAGCTACTTGGAAAGGCTTGGCGAGCTACTGGTAGCTCCCGAGCTACTGGTTGGAGATCCTTGGTCTAAACTATGACTGACACTCGGACTGAAAGGCAAGGCAAGGCAAGGCAAATTTATTTGTAGAGCACAATTCATACACAAGGCAATTCAAAGTGCTTCACAATTTCATAAAATTACAAGAAAGCAGATAAAATCAATCAATAAAACAAATATAATCATTGAAAAGTGAAGAGGCAGATAAAAAACTTTCAATTGACATAGTCTTAACCAAGACTAAACCACTTCAACACCAGGTCTAAACCCAAGAAGAAGCAGATGGATTTAGTTGCCTTTAAAAAGACAATATACACAGGAATTGTGTGGAAATCGTGATTTAAACTAAAGAAAAAAAAGTTTTTTTCTATGTAACACTAACAGGAACATCCCCTAATATCGCCCATTTTATAATAATAATAATAATGGCTTACACTTGTATTGTGCTTTTCAAGCCTAATTACCATTCATAAATATATGAATGCAGCCCTCTGTACAGGTGGTTTACGATAAGGTCTAAAACATTGTCAAACACCATTCTTGATCTGAACTTTGGACTATTTGGCTCGTTTGATGGCAAGTCTTGACTATTCTTCGGGAGAGGGTCCGCACCACGCGACCAGCTACCCCCTGCGTGCACATACACCTAATTTAGTCTGCACACGTCACAGGAAATGGGTCTATTGGACATGGGCACAGGAGGTGACATACGTAGAGGTAGACAATCCATAACTGCTGCACTGCCAAACATAATATTATACCAATGAGAAATGAGTGAGTGAGAATCATTTCCCTTCCTTTTCTTGATTCAGTGAGGTAAAACAAAGACACTTCCCATATGATCCATCAAAATAAGTCATAAGCACAAACGATTATAACCTACAAACACTTTAAATAGGTATTACGATGTGTACATGTACCTTCTCTTTCCTTTTCCCTTCCCCTACAAATATGTGCGTCCCTACAGAATACACCGAATTCTGTGAATCATGTTCTATTGTTTCACACACTGCTTGTGTATTGTACAAGGGACACTGCACGTCCCAATAGTGCACGGGGTTCTGGGTAATGAGTCCAGAAGGACAGGGGAGAAATAGACACTCTCAGCTGATGTAATAAACTCACTATCTGACAAAGACGTGGAGCGAGGGTATGGGATGTGGCGCACTGTGTAATGGCTGTTCCCACTGACTGGTCCCACTCAGCTGCCCTCCCAGTGGACATCGTTCCCCTGAGCGGCCGCCCCCATCCCAGCAGAGAGGTGCAGCAAACGGCAAAACACAAACATGAAGTCACCAGGTACAATGATGCAATTTGATAAAACCCCCACAGCAGGTGAGGAGCAGGGAATGAAGTATTTTTTCTCCTTTTAATACTGTCCTGACGCACTGCAAAAAATTATTCATTGATAAGTTTGAGTAATTTTGCCTTGCCAAGCAAAATGAGGAATATGTATTTTTGCTCTGTATTATATAAAGTGCAATGATATATTTTTCTTCATTCAAGTGTGAAAAAAAAAAATCAAAAATCAAGGGCAAATGTACTTACTGTATTTCAAATATTTTTTACTTATGTTTATATTACATTTTTCAGTGTGGCTTTTGTGCCCAAGTCCGAAACTAGCAGACCTGGGTCCAGACATGGACCTCCAGAGACATTAGTCCGGACCCAAATATACTGTATGTAGTATCTAAGGCTGAATTAACAAGAAAATTAACAAAATAATGACCAAAATAAATACAAATTTGCAAAATGCAAAGTTTTATTGATTATTTCTAAGAGCGACTATTCACTAGTGTAACTCTATCTGGCTGCTGTCTAGGGCTGGGTACCGATACTGGTACCTGAATGATACTTTTTCTGATACTTCCATTCTATACTAAATTATTGGTCATCTAGAAACCAGAAAACAGAACAATAATGGTAATTTATTCCATATAAGACTTTTAAAGTGAAGTTAAAACAGACAACAATGCAAAATAGAAATAGTCCCTTGGTCCCCCGGCCCTGGTGGCGCTTGGGTTTGGGTTTCTGCCCCTTTTTCTCTCGACACCATTAGTTTCTAAAAACATTTTTTCATACCATACTGGTATTGTTTAATGGTACCTATTGGTGTCGGAGCCAAACGGAGCGGAAAGCTAAGTTTGTAGACCTCAGACAGTTTTAGCCAGGGAACCCTGGTTTAGCAATAGCAATATTGTTACATTTCCAAAAGAAGATTCTTAATGTTTGACAAGGACACCAAAAAACCTTTTTCAGAGGGGCAGATATTGAGGAAAATCTTCAAAAATCAGTATTGCACACTCAGGTAGCCGATGTCCAAAGGTATATCTATTGCCAAAGATAACACTTCGGCAGAGCCTTCTTCAGATCATGTTTTCCTTTTTGAACCACACCACGCATGTGACAATGGTAATGTGAACCATGTCGCTCCTTCCTACTGCACCGTGCCAGAATAACAAAACAACGCCCTGAGGAGAACTACCCCAAGACCATTGATTTTGGCACGACACCATCTTGTTATATCCCCGAAAAGACGGGCACGGTACACGCTGTTTTGGCATTTCCATCCAAACCTGTGACCCAACTTCCCAGGCTGACTGTTCTGCCCCCGTCTTCAGCGCGGCCCCTCCTCTTCGTCTGCATCAGTGCACAATATGGGGTGGCCATTCACCCGGCATTGCATAACCAGAATTATACAAGTGAATAGTGCTATCAAATGTGTGTGTGTGTGTGTGTGTGTGTGTGTGTGTGTTGGAGGCACCTCGGAGGAGAACTTGGCACATGGCCGGCCCGTTAAAGAGCCTTACAGAGCGCTCTATATCTGAACACACTGGTCCTGCGCACACCTCCGGGCTGACAGCTCACTCTGTAAAACAGTTATCGGTAAAGACAGTTCATGTTTCTCTCAGGCCTAATCTACAGCCAAGTGCCGCCGAACTGTTCAAACTGTCTATAGCGCAAAGTGACCCGGTCTAATCAGCCGGAGAAGATTGGGTTCACATGACATCGTGACATCCTAAACGGGCCGTTATTCCCGTTATGTGCCTGATTTTGAGATATTTCAGCACTTTGTACCTATGGACAGTTTAATATTGAAGAGGGTGACAGGCCAGAGTTTGAGGATAGAATTTGCCTTTTAAGGGGAGACACTTTCCATTTTAAGGTTTTGGGCCAGTGCTCTGTCTTAACATAAACTTTCACCTGGAAACAAATAAATGATCTAATCTTTACATAAGGAGTGTAATTATTGCACTGATTCAGTCTTTCTTCCATGGAAGTACAAGGGATATTTTAACTTCAATTACAGTTTCCTCAAAATGTATTTTTTGTCATATTCCTGCGACATGTCCACTTTAGTAGCACCCACAGACTCCAGACCGAACAATATTTTGAAGGTTTGTTCAAAAGGGTTTTTTCACATTTATGCACTAATAACTAGTTTATCTCCGATATGATACTTTAGGTTTGAGTATCTACCAATATCCGATACCCACCAATACTGAGAGAATGGCCAAAAAATGCCGCTAAAACTGAGCGGCATCCCAATGTATCCCACCCCTCTGCTGCCAACTGCTTTTAACGCAAATAACTCTGGTTATTCAGGTTATGACATAAAGCATGTCCATATTCACTTAGATTAAGTTAAATATCGGATCAGTATCGGATATTTTGAATCGATACCCAATATTGCACGTTTTTCATCAGTGTCGGATCAGTGCATCCTTAATCCAAAATCCTAACTAATACATCAACAAAATAAATCCATACATTTAAACCTGGCTTGGCCATTATTTCAATTTCATAGACAAAAATAAGGGCAATTTTGCCATTTTGATTATTTTTTTAAATATAAAAATATCAAATGAACAAAAGAATGCAATCATTTTTTCTCAAATGTATGTCAGTAATATACAGCAAAAGTTTAAAATTGATTTCACTCAGTAGAATGTTTGTCATATTCACCCGTGTCTCGCCTTGTTTCGATGTGGTTTACTGTTTATACATCTGAAATTCTTCAGATGCTTTTTTTTTTTCATTTCACTGTAGTATCACATAGTGGATCATGCTTCATTGCTACCAGGTTCAACCAGCCGCTCCACTTTCCCAGGGAATAAGACCTTTAAGCAACTTTTCAATTATGAATAATATCAGCTCAAGCAGAGATGAACATCCTAGTAAATCCTACTTTTTTTTTTTTAAGTTAAAAAGGAGTAAATGAGTTTGTAGTAATTTCCCGCAACTCAGGAGCTCAGTAGCTTAACCAAACCCTACCGGTGTGAAATCGGATGAGAGCAGCCAGCTCGCATTCATCATATTTGGATCAAAACATCTGCGTTGTTCCTTTAAATAAATTGTTTTGGAATGATAAAATAGCTTTTAGTCTTAAATCCAGGTTAGCCAAGCATACAACTAGAAAAATGCATTCATTTCTCAACTTTTCTCCTGGCAACGCAACTGCAAGAAAGATGTTTGAACAAAGACACATACGGGGGGGAAGCAAAAGCAGGGATGAGCGTTGAGCAAGAGCTGTACTCCGCTGGCATCGCTCCTCCGAGAAAAAAGGCACAAGAAACACCAGGAATCAAGACAAACAACAGAGTTCTGCTTAAGACACTTTCTCTGTAAATAACTTGTTTGTCTCGTTGAGCCCTGCAGGCAGCGTTTCCTTCTCCTCAGGTCTCACTTGTGGCAGCATCATCCAAAAAAAAAAAAAAAAGGGAAAAAAAGCGCACAATTGGACAAACAAGCCAGATTGAAACGGCCTGAGTCAGAGCTCCACTAATCAAGTAGTGTTTTGTCGAGCTGCTGCCCACTGCTGTGCCCGGCAGAGACCAGCCGCCGGGGCCCGAGCGATGGACAGCCACTAATTAAATTTCCTCCTCTTTTCCTCCCCGTCCCTCCCCAGTTGTTTTCTTACCGGTTTAGGGCTCTGGCACTTTGTGATTCACAGGAAAATACACAGGAACAAGAATACAACTTTTTAAGTGCCTCTTGTCAGCCTGATGTCCAAACAGGAACATGGCTGATAAAAGAGGTTTTGAGTCATGTTTAGATGTATAATTGGAATATATGTTGGGATATTAAGTTGTTTGTTTGATTCAATACATTTTTCAACACAAAATAGTCTTGTTTATTGTTTAATTTGTATATATCAAGCCTCTGCAGCCTATGCTTTTAAAACCACATGTGGCTCTTGTGGCTCTGTGGCTTTTTAAAGTATCTATCCAGGTGGTCTGGTAAAGCTCTGGTTTGGTCATGGTTTAATCTAGGTCTAATCAGTGGTCACTCAGACCTAATTTAATTCTGGTTTAGCACTCACATTCACAGTAAACAGGACTAAATCAGGACTAAACAGGTGAGATAAGGAAGGTCTAAGGATGGGGGATACTCTAAGCTTGATACTCTCAGTGATTTACTTGTTCACGGGACATTACATCTGGTCGAGACATTTCATTCGTGTGTGACTTATTTTTGATCATTCTTGATGTCTGATTTTGATTTGTTTTTGTCCATACCGACCTTTGAGACCTTCTGTTATGATATTGGGCGTTACAAAAATAAATTGATTGATTGATTGATTGATGTGCTGCTGATACCGATATTTGGGGTTTGAGTATCTAACGATACCAAATACCAATCTGAGGCTTTCACAAAATTAGCTTTATAGATGAAATATTTGTTGTGAAACTGGTTTGGAGTGAGTGAAAAAGTGACTGGTCCTTGTTACATTAACGTAGAGACAACATCAAGTGATCTGAGCATTAATGTATCACAAATATGTTTCGCAGTATCAATGATTCTGTAACAATATTTCACAAACTAAAGTGGTCTATATCAGGGGTTTTCAACTGGTTCTGCCCCAGGGACCACCATTCAGACTAAGCAGTAGTCTGCGGCCCACTGTGTTTGCGTGTGTGCAATATAGGCCTATGTTTTTGTATAAAAAAGGGCTATATACTTTATTTTACAATGCTTTGTGTTCTCAAATGTTTAAAATAACATATTAGTAGAGTTATTAAAAGACATATATCAACTTGATATTCATGAATATTCAATATGAAGCAGCCCTAGTTTATTTTTAGTAGTTAAACTGATAGCAAGTCACAGACCACCAGCTTACTGCCACGGACCACCAGGGGGCCACGGACCACCAAGGGGCCACGGACCACCTATTGAAAACCCCTGGTCTATATGAATTCTCTCCTTTAGGTGTGACTCAGTCTTCGCTTCTGTCTCAGTCGTGATTGGTTGATCATAATATACTCCTTAACATACTGATGTAACTGCAGTATTTCTTTCAGGTGGCATACAGTATGTCCATATTCACTTAGATTAAGTTGGTAAAAGTATCGGTTCATTATTGGATCATTTGTAATTGATACCCGATACCAGTATCAGTTTGGTGCATCCCTGTTAACAAGGACCAAAGCAAGCATAAACAAGGAACATAGAAACATTTAAATATACATTCAAGGCCACACTGTCGGACAGTACATGTCATTTTGCGCCTAAAACTCAAAACCTGAACAAATCAATCAATCAAGCTATCCTTGCAATGAATAATAAAAATAAATAGGACCAAATCGTTAAAGCAACTTTTCAAATGTACTGCACTGATGATGAATGAATTAAATGCCAAATAGAGGGTAATATTAGCACAAGCAGCGATGAATATCCTCTAAAAAGTCTAAAAAGGCATAAATGAGTTTATATTCTCAATTATTGTGACTCAGTAGCATCCCCTTAACCAAATCCTATGCAGTATCTGAAGAGATCAGCCTGATTGAAGCGTAACAGCAAGCCTAGCTCTCTATATTCTCCCAAAGAACAGCCAAAATAACTTATATAACTCATCAAATACTTAGGCTAGTACTTATGCTGTATTGCTTTAAGCGTAATGTCTGCCTGTAGTCATAGCAAACTAAGCAATCTTTACAGTAAAGACGCACATTTTAGGCATTTTTCATTCTATTTATTTGGTGAAATGTTACGCAGTGTGGCTTTAAGTCTTTCAGAGAGAGTAAATCCCGACTTTCCCGTGTCTGTAAACACCGCTTGTTTTCTTTTCCCATGATGCTCAAGTGCGGCGCTCCACCTGTACAAGAGCAGGAGCCGCCACTGGGGCTCGGTTTAATCTCTTTGTGCCCAAGAGCTGCCTTCGTGCTCCTTGTCCCTGCACGCTTCTGCCGAGGAGAAGCTCTGAAGATGGAGCTCTGCCTGGGGAGGGCTCCTGTCGCTGCTTGTCCTCCTCAGCCCCGGCCAACTCTCCGCTCCCTCCCTCCCTCCCGCCAACATTAGGCTTCACTCTTCACTCCGCACCACCTGCTCATGACATGTACCGCTCTTTTAGACTCCTCGTTCAACACAATCAGGAGCCATTTCAGGAAGTGTTCACACCTCTGACAGCGCAAAGGATAAATACACAACACGTTTCAAATCCAATCCATTCGAAAAGAAATGTATATCTGCCTCACCTGGTTCCCTATCCAAGTACACTGTGTCAAGTCAAATTAATGAGATATAAAAGGTGTAACTGGGGTTGCAAATATCTTTTTAAATTGAATTAACATGAATTTATATTATTATGTGAATAGACAGGTAGCTTCTTTACAGACAGATATAAACTGCAGCAAGAATCTGATTCAGGAGAGATGAAGAGTGTCTAAGAATATCATCATGGCCATGTCTGACAAAAGAGTTTGAAGAGGACACTCTTTTAGGTGTACGGCCAATACAAAGAAACACTGTAAACACTGTAAAGGCTCAGTAACACTGCACAGTAACACTGTAAAGGCTCAGTAACACTGCACAGTAACACTGTAAAGGCTCAGTAACACTGCACAGTAACACTGTAAAGGCTCAGTAACACTGTAAAGGCTCAGTAACACTGTAAAGGCTCAGTAACACTGCACAGTAACACTAAAGGCTCAGTAACACTGTAAAGGCTCAGTAACACTGTGTGTGTGGATTATGTTTTGTGTTGTTTGACATGACACAGGGGCTTCACACTTCTTATCTTGATGGGTTTACTGTATTTTCCGGACTTTTTCACATAGTTTGGCTGGTCCTGTGACTTATACTCAGGTGCGACTTATATATTAAAATATACAATTTCACATGTTTGTTATTTTCACACTGATTCTGTTCTTTATGCTATAGTTATCTGAATAACCATCAATGTGTTACATTAGCATACCGTACACCTATTCAGCCTGTTGTCCTCTATTCTATTGTTGTTATTATTATTATAACTTGCCTTTCAAGATGAAATGTCTGTTCTTGGTCTCGGATTTTCCCCCCGAAAAAAACAACTTATATTGGTATATGAGTAACCAAAAGTTCCTGTTGAGAGTTTACAGAAAATTTCAGGAAACTGATTGCAACCCTAGTCGTGACTGGAGTAGGCAATGTGTTCGTGCAAGTGTCTTGCACAAGGGCCCAATGACGGTACGCCCTCAGGTGGGATTTGGTTTGAATACTTCATCAACCCAAAGTGCTGCTGTCAACAATGGCAAGAAATATACAAATCTAGGAAATGCCCCAAGCTGTAAACAGGAGAAGCTCTGAAGATGGACAAGACAAGAAGAAAGGCTTTGAGTTTACACAATAATTAAGAAAATTTGTTGTGTAAGGTAGCTTTATTCGGCCGTTTGGGGAATGGCAGTCCTCACTTTCCCATCTGCTCGATAAAAACCCCATTCAAAACTCTCACTCTCTCTTGGTTTACAGTCTAATGAGCATTCAGCGTCCCACACAAACCCTTCTTTTTCCTCTTCTCCTTGAACGGGCCCTAACCTTGGCTCGCTGGCGGAACATTAAAGGGAAAAAGCGGTATGCCATTTTCACCCGCGCTAACCCCGGGCTCGGAGAACCATCTGTAGGAGGGACAGGCATCAGATTAGCCGCGTGGGGAGCAAGGGGGCTTGGGTTTCCAGCTTCCGTGCCAGATAGCGGCTCTGGAGCTTTTAAAGACAAACAGGGCCCTGACATACGCAGCGGGGCGCGGGACATTGACCATTCTCACGCACACACACACGCAATTCCATCACAAAGCTATAGCCCGGCTTAGGGGGCGAGATGCGGAGAGAAAAGACAGGGCTTTGCTTGACGTAGGTGGGAAGTCTGCTCCTATCTTTGGAGAGATTTACTTTTTCCACCGTTCGTCTTTTGATCCGCAGGAGACCACAGCTGGTGTTTGATTGATAAATGAAGTTTTGTTATTGTAAATTAAAAAGCCGATATCAGGCAGGCTGAACAAGATACAGGCAATTGATTATTATGAACAGCACAACATTAGTATCGCAAGAATCAAGACGGTGCTTCGTTTCATGTTTATAATAATAACAGTCTCTCTGCCAACCAATTGCTGACAAAAGTGCTTATACTTACTTACTTTTGGGAGATTCACGTGTCATTCAAGTGTCTTGCCCAGGGACACAATGGCAGTATGAACTGGTAAAAGTTGTATATAACCTTCAAGTTCAAGTCTTTTATGCTCCAGCTTTGACACTTCCAAAAATTCAACCTAGCTTGAATCAAAAAGTATCAAAATTAAAAGATGGACATGGGGTTTGATCCAGAATAAAATAGTGGATTGGGTATTAATTCAGACTATCCAATACTGCATTAATATAATTTGAAAATAAATCAATTGTCTTATCTGCGTGGGTTCTCAGTCGTACAGGAGTCCATCGTAGGCAAAGATTCTTCGGTTTTCATCTGTACTTGAAACGTCCTAGACTTCAACAACGGAGTACAAAATCTTTGGCTACAATCAATTGTTTTATGTTGGATATCGTTAGATTTTGTGCGGAAAAGTACCATTTCTATCCTAAAATGGACAACAAGTGATGTCATCCTTTAAGAAAGTCCCCTGATATAGTTGTATTGGTGCAGTCTGAATGGTGTCCATCTTGTTTTCTAGTTACTTTACTGTTTAAGTTCAGACAATAAGGTCAGCAATGTGTTATTCATTTACCTCAACATGTTTCGAAAGCAGTACTGCCACCTTCTTCAACAAGTTTCGAAAGCTCCTGAAGAAGATGGTAGTACTACTTTCGAAACATGTTGAGGTAAACACATTGCTTACCTTACTGTCTATATAGAAGAAACTTAAACAGTATTGTATTGGTGCAGCTAGGGCTGGGTGATATGTCCAAAACATCTTATCATCAATTTTCTTTAGTTTAAATCGATTTCGATTTTCTCACGATTCATGTGTATTGTCTTTTAAAAGCGACTAAAGCCATCTGCTTCTTCTTGGGTTCAGACCTGGTGTTGTGGTGGTGTAGTCTTGGTTTTAGTCTGTGATATTGTTCAGGTTTAGACCTGATTTAAACACAATTGTCTCTGTTTATTTTCTGATTGATTTCTTGGGTTTGGACCTGGTTTAGTCCTGGTGTAGTACTGGTTTAGTCCAGGCTAATCATACTTTCATTCTGTCCCTGGTTTAGTCTTTTCAGTTTGGTCCTAGTTCAGACCTTGATTTCAGTCTCTGCTTTTTACTTTTGATTTAGTCCAGTTTAATCCAGATTCAGTCTGTGATATTGTCTGATTTTAGACCTGGTTTAGACCTAGTTTTCTCCTGGTTTAATCCTGGTTTAGACCTAGTTTTCTCCCGGGTTAGTTCTGGTTTAGTCCTGACAGTAGAAACAATGAGTGGAGGGAAAATATTTGAGCTCAGAGCTGCGTTAAACATAAAAGCCACTGAATCACGATATGATGATCTTACCAAAAAAGCAGATCATCATCGAGGTCAGATCACGATTCGATTTTTATCATCATATCGCCCAGCCCTAGGTGCAGCTCTAATCAAAATAGTGTGAAATATAACACATTTATTATGCAGGTTTGGCAACAAAGTACAACCCAATGTCAAAACATAGGTGCTACCAGTTACTTCCACTCTTGCGCATTTTCTCACTGTCTCTCCCTCCATCTCTCTCATATGAAGTCCCCAGGACTTCTTTCTTCTCTCTTTAAATAGGGCCCTGAGCTGTGAAGTCTAATAATGGTCATTTGGCCTCCCATTGAAAGCTGGGGGTAATTCTGCCCAGGGACGGCTCACTTTGAAAACACATGACACATGGTGCTTCCCAGTGACCATGGAAACGGGCGCAGTGGGAGCCCCAAGTGGCGTGAAACGTGGTGAAGCGGTGATTTAAGGTTGGGAGAGAGAAAGAGAGAGAGCGGGGGGAAAGTTTAAGGGTCCGACGGCGAGGAGGGAGCGAGAGACCCCTGTGGAAGCCTGTCGGACACCCTGCCAGGAAGAGCGGCCAAGATAATATCACCGAAACATGAAAGAGAGCCCCGCGACCATCGCAGCATCAAACTCTTCCTCCTCCTCGCTCTTTCGCTGCTAATCTCTTCCTCTGCACGCATTCCTCTTGAAGTGTTTTATGTGTTGAATCGGACAGGAAGGGCAAAGGGTAAAAAACAAGCACAATGATTCAACATATAGACTGCCCTTGTATCAATTCTGTAATATTTGATACAATGATTTGATGGCCTCTCTAAACATATACAGGAGGTCTCTGCACTGGCTTCCTCTTGCTCAGAGAATAGACTTTAAGGCAGCCCTGCTTGTCTACAAGTCTCTCTATGGTCAAGCACCAAAATATATAGCTGACATGCTGGAGCCTTATGAACCTCCCCGAGCTCTCAGGACCTCAGGAAGGGGCCTCCTGGTGGTTCCTAGAGTCAGGACTAAACATGGTGAGGCTGCATTTAGGGTTTATGCAGCAAAAATTTGGAACAGTCTCCCAGAGGAACTGAGACAGGTTTCAACCCTGAATATGTTCAAGTCTGGTCTGAAAACAACTTTGTTTACTGTTGCATACGGCAATTGAAAGTATTTTAACTGATTTTAAATCTGTTTTATTCTGTTTTATTAATAGCCTTCTTATTCCTTGGAGTCCCAGCTGTCTTTTGCATGTTTTATTGTATTGTGTTTTTTATTATGCTGAGTGCTTTTATTTATCATTGAGTTGTCTTTGATAAGAAATGTGCCATACAAATAAAGTTATTATTATTATTATTATTTATTTTTATCTTATTCCATTTTTGTACTTGCCCTTATAGTTTAATAATTCTTATATCTTTTTTTGCTCCCCATTAGTTTATTAGCCATCATTATTACAAGTTTATGTTTCATGTTGCACAAGTACACCGAAGAAAATTCCTAGTCTGTGAAAGTAACATTGACAATGGCAATAAATTCTAGATGGATTCTGACATTCCATTAAATAACAATTTTTTTTTTTTTTTTTTCTGTAAATTGTGTTAAAACAAGGCCTAAATTAGAAAAAGTAAACACCTGGGGGGACTCCCTCTGGATCCAGAATCTTAATTATCAGTTGGATTGTTTTTTGAGATGCTGATGCATCCACCGACAACCCTGCCTCGGAGAAGTCCGTCTGGTTCTTTCTTCGGAAAAGATGCATTTTCTTGTATATTCTTTTTAAAGTCCTAACACTTATGATGATATGATGCTGATGTGACAAAAGATTAAGTATCTCCTTGTTTGTGAAACCTATCATAAAGTACAACTCCACAAAATCCTCCACGGCTCTCATTTTCTTCCTCTAAAACAACAGGTTAGTATATTATGACTTTATTCTCATAAATTACGACTTCATTCTCGTAAATTCCGACTTTATTCTCGTAATATTATGACTTTCTCGCAATATTATGACTTTATTTTCGTAAATTACAACTTTATTCCCGAAGTTTGTGATTTTTTTCCCCCTCAACGTGGTCCTAATACTCCGTCGTACTTTTGCACTTTTTTCAAATTACTATGCGTTTTCGTATTAGGCTGCGAATCTCTGTCAGAAGGAAGACCTCAGGGATTTTGCGATACATTGTAGCTTCTCTTGATAGTATTTTTTGCGATATATTCTGCAGCCCTGATGTGCATAGATGCGCCAATAACTACTACTAAATTCGACAGCACGTCCCACTCTTCCGAACTACCCCTGTTCGTTTCAAAGATCTCTCAAAGTCACAAAAGCACATTCCTAGAAACAGAACACATGAAACTGAACTCCCATTAGCCTCCATTACTCTGCACTTCACACAGCAGCTGCCAGTGTGAGCCGCTCTGATCTCAGCCGCTGCGTATTGACTTACCATTCAGCACCCAGGGAAGCAAAAAAAAAAAAAACCCTGTGAATTTCTCCCACAAGTCGAGGGGAGCGCAGTTTCATCAATATCTCTTTTGTGCCTGGTATGAAAAGTTAGCTCTTTAAAAACTTTATTACGAGCGGCCCCCGTCTGAATCGGACAAAAGCCGCAGTCCCCGGGATCAATGGCTATTATTGCTTCGCCGCAATTTAACAAAACACGGCAGGTTATTAAACGACTGCAATTGTAGAGGTTATTATCAAACGGCAGTGGGATGCTGGGAGCACTGTGCAGAGTGAGGGGAAAATAATCCAAACGGTGGCGAGGGAGACTGAGTCATTGAGTGTCTGGCTCAAGGATTTTCTTTCTATCCAAGGAAAGAGATTAGTATTGAATGGTAAAGCGGAGGTTCGATTCCTGAGCTGCGTTTGAGAGTTTCTTCCGTGTTAGTGCTCAACGTTATCTCAACATTATCTGCTGTTTTGTATATATTACATTTGTATATTAAAAATGGCCAAAATCGTCTGATATCGTGGCTGTTAGTATCGTTCTTCCCCCCCAGGTGTTAGACGGCAGCAGGACTGGGGAAAATATCATGGAAAAATGTAAAAGGTTTTGTATTGTGAACCTTGAGATCAGTTACACTGTGTCCGACCAATTATTCTGAACATTTTATGTTGCAAGTATTTAACCAAAATGTACTTCATGTTCTTTATTCTTCAATAAATTAAAGATAATACATTGAGTTCAGTTTTTTAGTAAGTGGATATGTTCACCATTAACTAATGAGCATTAGGCCCATGTTTTGTTATTGAATCGTTAATTATATTGAGAAGGTTCTGTATCGAAAACGTATCGTGAGCTGTGTATCGAGGTACGTATCGTATCGTGAGCTGTGTATCGAGGTACGTATCGTATCGCTATATATTAGTCACAAAGATTTGTTGAGAGGGGATTTTGGATATCTTTTTTTTGTTTGTTTTTGAATAAACTACTTATATGTGAATAAAATCAGTAAATATTCAAATTTTGAATTCAAAACTCAATAAATCAGGCGGGGAATTAAATGTTGAAAAATTCCTCTGAACAAAACTTCAAAATATTGGTAAATCCAACACTGGGAAGTTTGGAGTCTGTAGGATGTTGTAAAGAGGAGATGTTGTCGCCACAACGTGAGAAAAATGCAATGGTCATTGAAGTTACAATCTTCCATAAAGCTCTATAGAAAAATGTTGAATCACTGCAGTAATTACACTCCTTATTATAAAGATTAGGTCATTTATTTGTTTCCAGGTGAAACTTTCAGCAGCCTTTTCTTGGGAAGTGTCATTAATATTGCTAGTTGTATGGTTGATAATGTCTCTGTCTATTATGTCACATTTCTTGACTATAACTAATGAATGCACTGTATATCTGCTGCTCAACTGTGAATACAAAAGGGGGTAGGCGCTGCCTACTCCTTTATATGCTCTCTACATATTTATTTATTTATGTATTCTCTTTGGCTTTGCTTACCAATGCTGATCTGTACTTCCATGTCCAACTTTGTGAAACTCAAATGCTCAAATAAAAAGACGAACAAAGCATATGCTAAGAGCGAACTAGCCCAAAACCTGACAATGGAAGACAAAAATGTTTCACCTGCAGTGCCAATACATTCAAAGGTCAACACTGTGTCCATTTTGCAAGCTACAGTAGTTACAAACTCAGTATGTTGAATGGTACGGTATACTGCACTTTATTGTCCCTCAATGGGGAAGTTAGTCTTGAGCCCCTGGTGCTGCTTCATACAAGACACAATAAAACATGTAATGTTGGGAAGAATACTTTGAAATTGTACTAGAATATGGAATACTTTGTTCAATCAGAGTATTTTAATCTGAATACTTATATTATATGTGTGTATATATATAGGCGGCACGGTGACAGAGTGGATAGCGCTCTTGCCTCACAGCAAGAAGGTCCCGGGTTCGATTCCCGGCCCGTGCGGCCTTTCTGTGTGGAGTTTGCATGTTTCTCCCCGTGTCTGGATGGGTTTCCTCCGGGTGCTCCGGTTTCCCCCATCAACCCAAAACATGCACATTAGGTTAAATCCTCCAGCCAGGTGATTCTGACCATGAGCCTGGCTCCACATCTGGAGATGGGTCCCCGGGCGCTGCACTGCAGTCACCCACTGCTCCTGACGGATTGCCCCAGCAGCAACGAAGGATGGGTCAAATGCAGAGGACAAATTTCCCTACGGGGACAATAAAGTTCACCTTAACCTTAACCTTAACCTTAACCTTAACCTTAACCTTAACCTTAACCTTAACCTTAACCTTATAAATAGTGTTTGATGAAAAACATGTCTTGATTTGCCTATTACTGTACAGTATGTTTACAATCATGGGCTGTACGCTTGTTGCCTGCCTGTTATGAATGATATTTACCACTAATAAGGGATGCAAAAAAGCAAAAATTTTCTTTTTAACCCTGATGATACTATGATAGAATATTAAACCATACAACGCTGCAACGCTAAAACAAAGGGTAACAATAAAAAGTTACAAGAACAACAACATAATAATAATAATGAAATGCTTCTACCCGTTCTTATTTACAAATCGTATGGACGGAATAACTGCTGC
>OMNZ01110128.1:0-10165 GCA_900303255.1 Lesueurigobius sanzi
ACAGCTTTTCAGAGACACCAGAAGCTCCCTGATTGGACAAAGGCTTAGAGTGGAAATCCCAGGTGCAAAGATAGCATGATTCAAAGCAAAGTTTCTAAATAAAGAGTACTGAATAACACATAAATAAAAACTTTTTGTTTTGAAAAACTGTATTTTTGTGACCAAATATGTAAAAGAAACCCACATTTTCAATTTCATTGAGTTATTCCATTTTTGAATTTTTGTGCCAACCTGTGCCACATATGGCACAGTTGGATTCCGCCTGGATTTTTTTCCATCAAAACCTCTGCAGTGTTTTTATTGATTGCTTTATTGACAACCCCCAGTGGCTCCAAGTCAATATAAGTGGTTACTTACAATTTATGCTGTTTATTTGCTTCTTTACCAGGAAAATTTTGAATAAATCCACTTTTAGAGTGTTTTTCATTTAGGCGGAATTTGTTTTTTTGGGTCTTTCAACCTAATTTACTCTTATCCACTATTATTTACATGCAAATTTTCACATCTACAATATCCCCATGGACCCCCTTATCATTTGAGAGCAAAATTAGCTTTTTAGACCTTGTACAAGCCTTATAAAGCCACACAGAGTATGGATATGTCTTATTCGGAAAATGGGGAAAATAGACCCTCAAGAGTGGAAGAGGTTAACATGATACAACAACTTCAGATCGTCAAATGGATCCGATTAAGAAAGATTGAATATTGTTTCCATACAGACATCTTTCATGTGGACTCTTTTGTGTGCATTTAGGGCACCGCATTGGTTAAATGTTTTCATACAGATTGTGCAGCTGAACGGTTTTTCGCCGGTGTGTAGTCTCTTATGTCGCTCGAGGGTAATTTTTTGACTAAAGGTTTTCATACAAAATGGACAACTGTAAGGTTTCTCTTTGGTGTGGACTCTTTTGTGCACTCTTAAGTTAGACTTGCAGTTAAATGTCTTCTTGCAGACTGTGCAGCTGAATGGTTTTACAGCTGCAGGTGCTTTCTCATGATCTAGTTCATTGCTATCGTTAAATGGTTCCATAGAGACGGGAACACTGAGTGTCGTTTCATCGGGATGCATTTTTGTTTCATGCCGGACTTGAGTAATTTTTTGACTAAATGTTTTGGTGCACCGTGAACAGCTGTAAGGTTTCTCTTTGGTGTGGACCCTTTTGTGCAAATTTAGATGAGACTTTTGTCTAAATGTTTTCATACAGACTGTACAGCTGTAAGGTTTCTCTTCAGTATGGACCCTTTTGTGCACATTTAATTGAGAATTTTGTCTAAATGTTTTCATACAGACTGTGCAGCTGTAAGGTTTTTCTCCAGTGTGTATCCTACTGTGTACCTGTAAATTCAATTTATTCTTGTATATCCTTTTACAAACAGGGCATTGGTGTTCCTCACTTTCAGGTTCCTGAGTCTTTCTACCCTGGGGCTTCCAGCATTCAGCTCCTCCATCAGTGCCCAACATGACTCCATTGTTTTCCACGGCGCTAGTCTCTGATGCAGACTTGTTTCTTCCGATATGGCCTTGTTTGCTGTGATCACCACCAGCCTCTGTCTCTGAAAACTCTGCTGAACTTAATGGATATATCCAGTCCTCATCATCATCCACGTCAAAAGAGTTCTCAGTTTTTATCTCACACTCTGTGCTGACGTCCTCTCTCTGTGTTTGCTCCGTTTGACTTTGTTGAAGCGGTGACGAGGATTCTTCTCTCTTTATGCAGACGCCACGGGGGTCGATCGAAGGTCGCTCCTCTTCCTGTTTGATGCAATGTTCCTCTGGATTATCAGGCCCAGGAAGACACAGTACAGGACTGTGAGCACTCACACTCACCATCTGAATGCTAATAGAGTCCAGAATCCGCTGTTTCCTCTGGTTTTCTTCTTTCGAACGACCCAGTTCCTCCTCATACTCCGCTATCGTTTTGTCAAACAGTGCAAATATCTCTTCAGCAGCTGAGATCAGCCGCGCATTCACCAAATCTCTCAGATATTTCACTTTAGCCATGGTTTCCTTTTCGACCTTTAGCTTCGAGCTAAAAACACCAACGAGGAAGCAAGTACACAAGCTGCTCCTCCTCCTTTAGTGCGTCTTTGCGTAATTACGCACGCTCCTCAGGCACGGGCCAAACCCCGGGGGCCAAACTTACAAATAGCGCAATCAAAAAAGCAATAAATGACTGTAGAAAAGGAAAGTCTAAGCTGCACAAACAAATAAATATAAATAGGCCTAACACTACACTGTGATGCAATAAGAGGGCATTAGTTCATTTTTCAAGTTAATTTAAGAGACTTGTACAAAGGCATCCGTAAAACAAACTCAATTTACTTAATTTATTATTAACTTGTGATATGACGGGTTTATTTGCAAACACAGATAAGTGCCATTGACAAAAATCAGCGTGTGCTTTTAATGTTTTTAATGACCAAATCAATTTTAGTGAATCAAAATTATTATGTCACTTGTTATTGATCAGATTGATTCAAATTTAGTTTGACTGGAGTCACCTGTAGAGTACGGTAGTAAAAATATAAAACAAGTTTGCAATAACATTTATATAAAAAAAATTTTGCCATAACTTTTATACAAGTCCTACAATTTATTTTTCTGTCTGCGACTAAAATGTTTCTATGATGTATACGTTATGACTATAGTTACCCATATGTTAAGCTTTAACATCCACTTTCATCATAGAAAACAAGTATCAACTGAATGATATTTTCATGAAAGGAAAACACATGTATTTTCTAAGATTTCTGTCTGTGCTGCTAAAACTGCTACTACAAAGTATATCCTTCATTACTGATCACCACCTGCATGTTTACAATATTATAATAGCAGATATCAGCAAACTACTTTTTGCCTTAAAAAGTATTAACTTGTCGATGTCTGTTTCTCCTCCCTGTTTTTCTATCATAACGCATTCAATGTACCAATGTTGCTATAAAAGTAATTCACAAAACTGCTTGTGATTAGGATTTTTACTTTTGGTTGTATAATGTCAAAACAATGTTTATGAAACGTGAAATACAAGACTATACAGAGTTTACAGACTTTATTAAATTAGAAAAGTTCCCTTTTTCTTCTCCTGTTGAACCATTTCGGGAAGAAGTCTAAATTAATTCCAAAGTGAATCCCAAAATAAATTCGACACATTATAACCATGTAAAACAAATATACAAATTGGGGCCTTTCTTGTGTCCACGTCTGTCCAAAGTTCACATCACACATGAATGGGAATTTGTGTGGGAGAGAACCATAGCGTCCTGTTGAAAACCCCAGTCGTAAGTTACCACAGTGACGAGGGCCCGAGTCATGGGGGATGCTCTCTGTAACATCTGCACACATTATAGCCAGGGGCCGTTTGACTCCCCTGCACCATCTGAAGGTTCAAGGTTCAACTTTTTTATTGTTCCAAAGGAAATTACTTTGCAGCAGGTGTCACATAATACATCAAATTCTGACTGTGTTACTGCTTTCCTCCTCAGCAGCTGTGAGAGGCCGTTCTTATGCAGCTCAACAACCCAACCACCCTCAAAAGTATTTGTGTCTTTGCCATCAGGACGTCTTTGCCATCAGGACATTTTTACACAGATTTTAAAGGCACGTGGTCCTAAATCTTTGATCAGCCGCAAAACAGCCCATTTCAGTTTATTTCGGGACTGTATTAGTGCGTATTTGTCCTTTTAGTGACCCACTGGCTGTATCGGTGGTAACAGTAGATGCTGGAGCCTTTACTTTCCATCACGATCGCCTCTATGACGCTCCAGGATACATTGTTTTTGGGGCGACTGGTGGAAAACCCTAAAAAAACAATTGATCCTGGGCGCCATCTAATCCAATACAGCCACTGTGTCACTTAAAGGTAAAATAGTTTGCTTGTTTCTTCACATGAAAAGTCCCACAATCACCAAAATGAGACCAAAACTAAGACTAAATCCTCCAGATATTTTTGTCACCTAAAGAGGAAAACTAAAACATGAAAGGGGACTAAAAATTGACTTTTATCATTTAAATTTACTGCCAAAGGAACAGAACATGACTAAAACTAAATTACTTTTTATTATTTGATTAAGACTAAGAATAAAACTTAATTCAAATATAAGTGTGCTTACAGACTTCACAGCTAAATGTTTTTTTTGCCTGTATGTGTTTTTATATGGCTATTTATTGCTTTCTGTGAATATCTTTTGTTACAACTTGTTGTTTTTTCATGTGCATCTGTGCTCAAATGCTCATATAGATCACTTCCTTGTGCAAACGATCTGCCACAGATTGTACAGCTGTATGGTTTTTTGCCTGGATGTGTCCTGATATGTTCAGTTAGATGACTACTTTGGGCAAAGGTCTTCCCGCATATTGAACAGCTATAAAGTCTGTCTTTGGTGTGTACGTTCATGTGTTGTTTTAGATATTTTTGGGCAAATGTTCCCTTGCAGATTAAACAGGTTATTTTCTTACTTTCAGCTGCTTCATCAGATTTGCCACTTTTTTTAGACGGGAGGTTTTTGCATTTAGCTCCTCCATCAGTGCCCGACATGACTTTTTGTTTTTTCTTCATTTTTTCCGAAGAACGAATCTCTGATGCGGAGTTGTTTCCTTTTTTTCGTTTGATCTGGCCTCGTTTGCGGTGACCTCCATCAGCCTCCATCTCCGAACATTCAGCTGAACTTAGTGGACGAACCCAGTATTCCTCATCGTCCATGTCAGAAGAGTTTTCAATTTGTATCTCATTCTTGCAGTCTGAACTGATATCCGTTTTTGGGTGCGTTTGCTCTTGGTGCTCTGTTTGTTGAAGCGGTGAAGAGGCTTCTTTCGTACAGACGCCACTGGAGTCAATCGAAGGTTGCTCCTCTTCCAGTTTGATGCGTTGTTCCTCTGGTTTAGCGGTCATTTTGGTAGTCTGCGTGCTGCTTGTCTTCTGTGCTGAACTGGCCACAGAAGGACCTGGCGAAGGAATGTGAGCACTCACTGTCACCAGATTGAGCTGTTTGATCTCTGTAGCTGTTGGAATCGAGTCCAGAAGCTGCCGATTCCTCTGGTTCTCTTCTTTTGAACGACCCAGTTCCTCTTCATACTCTGTGATTCTTCTCTCAAATAGAGCAAATATCTCTTCAGCAGCCGCAGCCAGCCGTGCATTCACCAAATCTTTCAGCGATTGGTCTTTAGACATTTTACAATCTTGCGTCTCTTTGCGTACAATCCCGCACAGTCTATAGTGATGAATTCTCTGAAGAATCACTCCGTTTCTATTCCTTTATTTCTATCCGGGTGTAGCAGTTCCATACTCTTCAGCAAGCTGTATACAGATGACAGGAACTTGTGTGGCGTGCTTCAACTTTATTCCTGTAACAAACATCAAAACTGCATTATTTTAGTGTCTACAAAGTCCTCATCCACTCACCACTCAGAGGGAGTATCGTTCTTTATGATTTATGTGACACAAACACCTCCAGCTGCCATTCTTTAAAGTAAATAATGTTTTTATTTTAACTGAACTACAGGATATGCAGCACAAAATGCAGCCACAACCTAAAGCACATAAACAGCTATGTTAGCAAGTATAGTGACTAATTTTGATCTAAAAGTTCCAAATTACCTTTAGGTCAGCATTACTTCCACACACACATGAATTTTTTCATTTACACGTCATCTTTCAGTTGCTTCCAAGGGTGATAAGCAAGTTAATCATAGTTGCTACTTGCTAACGATTTGTTACCCATTACTTGGCTATTTCTATTCTTTAAGATGTGGCTGTATTTTGTGCATCATACCTTGTAGTAATGTAGTTAAAAAATAAAAGGTATTTAGCTTACAGGTCTAACACAATGCAAAGGCCGCTGACCATTTTCATTGTAAGATACTATTTGAGCTACTGTGACAACGCAATTGCCCTTGTGGATCAATAAAGTCTGTCTAATTCTAAAAGCCAATTTGGTTTAACTCGGTAGCATAATTTGGAATTTTTGAACTTTTAACTAAAAGCGGTGTGTTGTCCTCCGGTGTGAAGGTGACTGGTCCAAACTTTTTCAATGGAAGACCGCGTATTGAAATGTACACGACCTGGAGGGTCAAAGACCTGGATCAGTCCTGGTATATTCTTAAATTGGATCGTATGTAGTCCTGATTTAGTGCTGGATTTGTTTAGTCATGGTTTAGTCCTGGTTTAGACCCATTTAAGTACTTTCTTTTTGGTCAGTTTTCATTGCCAATTCCTGCAAAGAAAGTACTTAAACAGTTCACCACTAGAAGAACAAATTAACTTTTTTGGACTGGTTTAGACCTGGTTTAGGCCTCCTTTTAGTCCCATTTTACCACTGGTTTGGACCTACTGTAATCCAGGTTTAGACCTGATTTGGTCCTTGTTTTAACTCTAGTTTAGACCTGGTTTAGACTTGTTCTGACCTGGTTTATACTAGACTGGGTTAGGGTTGGTTTAGTCCTGGAATAAACCTGGTTAGACCTGGATCAGTTCTGGTTTATTCTTAGACCATAGCCAGTAATCATGTAATCCAGGAGTGCCCAAAGTGCGGCGTGGAGGCCAAATGCGACCCTCTGACCAATTTTTTGGTGGCCCTTGTTGAATTGGCACACATTACCAGAGATTATCCTTTTTCTGCAAGTTTAACAATTCTTTGCTTAGTTTGCTTAGTCCTAGTTTAATCATAGTTTAGTCATGGTTTAGTTCTGAATTAGTTATAGTTTAGACCTGGTTTAATTCTGCTTTAGACCTACTTTAAGTCCTGTTTAAGAATTTACCTTAGAAACTAACTTTAATCCAGGATTCGACCTGGTCTTGTCCTTGTTTTAGTTCTTTCTTTTACGTTTTAATTGTGAAGAAGTGTTAAACTTGCAGAAAAAGTATAATCTCTGGTAATGTGTGCCAATTCAACAAGGGCCACCAAAAAAATGGTCAGAGGGTCGCATTTGGCCTCCACGCCGCACTTTGGGTCCTGGATTACACGATTACTGGCCATGTGATACTACAACATTGTGTGGACCAGAAACAGAACACAAATTGACAAAAGTCAAACATCACATGGCGGCCGGTAGTGGAGGTATTCTACAGAGCAATGCACAAATAACACATCGCTTACCTGCGCCGAACAAACAAGGAAATGCACCATTTTGCAGTCTTCACCAAAGTCTTCACGCACATCGGGACGCACACTAGCGCCCTGCGAGATCAGCACAGTTAATGGACGCGTGATAACAATGTGATAAAGACAAAGTTAGGAAAAAAGTGTACAAGGCTTAAAATAAGCTAAACCAACTTGAAAAACATCGAACCAGAAGTTGCGAAATCTCTTAATACATTCCAACTTATGGTTATCGCGCCACGAAGGGGAGAGAGGTTGTAAACATCCGGGGGCAGCGTACTTCCGGTTTTCAAAATAAAACATGACAAAAAATAAAAACTGCTTTACTGCTTCTTCTTCACCTTTAGCAGTCACCTTTAAAGTACTATTCATGAATGTATCCTTCGTGATGGATCAACAGGTGTTGAAACATTTCCATGCTGGTCGCATTCAGACATCCAGACACGTGATTAGGGTGCCGTGTTGGAGATAATTTATGACACCTATCTATCTCAGTGATCTCTCGTAGCTGTCCTAGTCGTTCCGAAACACCCTGGAACTTTTTCAGGTTTTGGGCCACTTTGTCATAAGAAATCGTAAATTCAAAGGCCATTTTCTCCACATATTTTTTTTTATTATTATTATTACATTGTTGCAACCATATTTTATTAGTTTTTGTTGCAACCATATATATATTTTTTTTTTATTATATATATATTTTTCACCTAGACACAGGGCTGCAATGGAAATGAAGGGTATGCGACGCGTTGCATCCCTTTGTCTGTATGCAGTCTGTGAAGCTGTTAGAACAACAGACTTGGTTGTTGTGTATGGCTTACCCCATTGTGAGGCTCTTTAGTTCATCAAGTAGGAGTTACATTTACGTATTGAAATGTAAAGCTGCAGACAACGGTACTCACCTGGTACTTCTGAAGGTGGAATCTGCACATCACTTACTATTTAGAATCAGAATCAGTTTGTTTCATGTTGCATTGAAGAAAATCTGTGAATCCTCTCACTGACAATGGCAACAAAGTCTAGTCTGATTCTCTAAACCTGTGATTTTAGCAATGTTTTATAGATGAACAGCTGCTGATGTTAAGCATCTTTGTGTCCTTTAAAAGCACTATATAAGTCCCATGTATTATTATTATTATGTTATTAATTTAAACTTGGCTGTTTAACTTCAGTACATGTTAACTCCTTACCTTATCTGATTTTCAGGTTTTGGGAGAAAAAGACAGCGATTTTGGATTTTTCCTTGAGTTTAGCTGGAGAAAGTTATTATGCATCTACACAAAAGAACAAACACCAGTAAAGTAACTAGAAGACAAAGGGAACACACATTTAGGTAGAAATAAACGGAACGTTTATTACATCAGTGTTTCTACTTTTCCATAACATGTAACTGAACACAATTGAGCATCTGCAACAATATAACAATAATAAAAAATAAAATAAATAGAAAAAATACAGATTTATCTTCACATTAAGTGGATTTCCTAAAACATCAGCATTTGAATACATCTCTGCGCAATTACGGCCACAAAGAGGGTTCACAAAATAGAACATTTTGGCTTGATGAACAAAAGACATTGAGTGAACAAGTAGATAAAATAGGCCTTCATAAAGACCAATTAAACCAACATATCTGGACTGGATACTATGCTTGTATAATGAGAACAGTGCTAGACTCGTAACATATGTTGAAATTAAAATGCTTCTTTGTGGCACCAGTGAAGTAGCCAATCAGCCAGAATAAAAATAAATTGCAATTAAACATACAGAAAAAGTACTAAACAAATAACAATAACAGGGCAGTTCTTCAATTGCCAAAAGCCTCATTATAGGCCACAGGTCCACATTTGAGCAGTTTGGACACCCTTGTGCTATGATTTTTTTAATGGGCATTTGTTTTAACATACATTGCATACCTGAATGATTTTCTCCCTTTTTAAATGTACATTCAGATTACACTTGTGGCTAAATGTTTACCTATGCATCGCACTGCCATGAGGATCTCGCTTTGGCTTGTGTCCTCTTTTGTGTAATTCTAAATAACTACTTTGGCTTAAGACTTTCCTGTGTTTTGAATATTTGTAAGGTTTCTCTTTGGTGCGTACTCTTTGATCCCAATTACCTCTCTGGCTATATGTTTCCTGGAGGATTGAACAGCTGTAAGACCTTTTTTCTATATGAATCCTGCTGTGACTCCGCAAATCAATTTTAAATCTGAATTTAATTTTACAAACAGGGCATTTGTATTTAAATTTAGCTCCATCATCAGCATTTTTACCCTTGGGCTTCTTGCATGCAGCACCCTCTCCAGTGTTGAACATAGCTACATTGTTTTCCAAGGCATTCTTCGTGAATGCAGACTTTTTCCATTTGATCTGAACTTGCTTAATGTGATCTCCGCCAGGCTCAGCTGATCTTAATGCATGGTCCAAGTCTTCATCATCGCTGGAGTCAAAAGTCTTCTCAGTTATTTCAGGGCATTTCTGTTTAAGTTCTGCTCCTGTATCTGCATTGAATCTGTTTTTACCCATGGGCTTCTTGCATCCAGCACCCTCTCCAGTGTTCAACACGGCTACATTGTTTTCCAAGGCATTCTTCTTGAATGCAGACTTTTTCCTTTTGATCTGGACTCGCTTAACCCCTTAAACCCCAGCGTGCCAAATTTGGGTCCTGTAGGGTATAAGAGGTTAAAGCTGTTTTGGTTGACAGTCCATTCAGTTGCAAATGAATCAAAGTGGACACTTCTAACAAAAGTAAGCACCATCTCGAAGGCCAAATTAACCTCTTAAACCCTATAGGACCCAAATTGGGCACTAAAATCTCTCTCCTTCCTCTCTCCTTCCCCTTTCTCTGTCTCTTTCCTTCCTCTCTCTCCTTCCCCTCTCTCTCTCCTTCCTCTCTCCTTCCCCTCTCTCTCTCTCCTTCCCCTTTCTCTGTCTCTTTCCTTCCTCTCTCTCTTTCCTCTCTCTCTCCTTCCCCTCTCTCTCTCCTTCCTCTCACCCTCTTTCCTTCTTCTCGATCTCTCCTTCCCCTCTCTCTGTCTCTTTTCTTCCCCAGGACCCAAATTGGGCCT
>OMNZ01110128.1:10185-22434 GCA_900303255.1 Lesueurigobius sanzi
CATCGCTGGAGTCAAAAGTCTTCTCAGTTATTTCAGGGCATTTCTGTTTAAGTTCTGCTCCTGTATCTGCATTGAATCTGTTTTTACCCATGGGCTTCTTGCATCCAGCACCCTCTCCAGTGTTCAACACGGCTACATTGTTTTCCAAGGCATTCTTCTTGAATGCAAACTTTTTCCTTTTGATCTGGACTCGCTTAATGTGATCTCTGCCAGGCCAGACTCAGCTGATCTTAATGCATGGTCCAAGTCTTCATCATCGCTGGAGTCAAAAGTGTTCTCAGTTATCTCAGGGCATTTCTGTTTAAGTTCAGCTCCTGTATCAGCATTGCATGTGTTTTTACCCATGGGCTTCCTGCATCCAGCACCCTCTCCAGTGTTCAACACGGCCACATTGTTTTCCAAGGCACTCTTTAATGCAGACTTTTTCCTTTTGTTCTGGATTTGCTTAATGTGATCTCCACCGGGCTCAGACTGAGCTGATCTTAATGCATGGTCCAAGTCTTCATCATCGCTCATGTCAGAAGAGTTATCAGTTTGTATCTCATGCTCAGACTCTGGGCTGTAAACGTCCACTGTCCATGTTTCCTTTTGGTGCTCAATTTGTCTTTGGTGAGGCGCTGAGGACTCATCTTCTTCATGTTCCTCTGACTCCGAATAAGTCAGTGGTATTGTCTCTGGGATTTCCTGCGCTGAACTGGTATTCCTCGGGGAGAGACTGCGGCTCGGGGAGAGACTGCGGACTGGTGGTCTGATCAGATGGATCCTCGGGCTGAAAACCATGTCTAAGAGCCGCTGTTTCTTCTGGTTTTCCCACTTAGAGCGATAAAGGTCATCCTCATATTCCGCTATAGTTTTATCAAACAGCTCAAATATCTCTTCGGTGGCCACAACCAGGCGCTCCACTACCAAGTCTCTCAGTGTTTGGCCTTTAGCCATATTTACAAACGATCTATTTAATTTCTCCCTCCGCGCAAACCACATGCACTGAAGTATCCACAGGATTGGTCCGACTGACTATCGTAGCCCATGAACACAACATGTAATTCGTAAAGCTCCACCTCCGTCTGTGCGTCATTACGTAATAACGCACAGGATAAGCCTTGGATCGCCACCTGCTCTGGCAGCCATATTGTCACGGTTAATCCAACTCAAAAGCATGCAAACGAATGGGACTCTACTCAGCAACGCTGTTAAACTCGCCTTTATACAGCTGTGCATCATGTAACGTCCGTGTTTCAATAATACTTATTTGAAAATATATTGTATTTGCTCATACAATCAGCATAATAAAAAATAAGAGTAAAAAAGCGAAGCATGTAAAATAAATTGACTAATTATCAGTAGATGAAACACGGTGGTTAAATGCAAACTGCACTGCTATACTGTATAAAACAGACCGCGTTATAATTTATTATAAGTGTATTTGGCTAATCAGGCCAACACAACATGGCCGCCACATTCGCGCGGTGACAGCTGCTATGACCCCTCTCTAGGGTACCTTCCTTCGTACAGTCCGCCTCTGGCACCGCCTCTTTTCGGTTTGGTCTGCTTGTCTGTAGCGTAAACTTACTCCGTTATTAATCTTTCATCCTATCCGGACTCTCACGCACTTTAAACGGTAAGATGACATTTCAATCATCTTCAATATCGTAGTTTAGCCGGTCTCGCTATGCGCCATTAGCTTACGTTCGCTGTTAGCCCGCTATGTTTTGGTCAATTTCTTCCTTTCGCAAGCTTTCACTCTTTCCACTCGCCTGATTACTTTCCTGTTCCTTCTGTCATTTTTTCCACCCACAATTCAAAAGGCCAAGAGCTTAGTCAAACCAGCCCTTAAGCTATGTCTAACTAAAATAGTTGACTTTATTTCAGTATCGTTTATGCAAAGTACTTGTAGTTAACGAGTTACTACATTTTGGTTTCTACATGTTACAGTAGGGCGTGTGCTTTATTTACGTAACGTGAGCTGTAGCAGGGGTTTAGCCCAGTATTTTAGAATATCCATTCCCCACGAAAAGTAAACAACTAGCTTCACAAATAGGTGCGAAGTGATTGTGTTTGTGAACAGTTTATTTTCTAGGCTTGTGTTACAATCATAGAAATGCAATGGGATTCTTCAAACGATAAACATTCATTCCATAACTCTGTCATTTTGGAACTACTCTTTATCATATGTATACTAACTAACTAGCCAAACAATATAATTTCAACTAACAAAAACTACTACAACTATCTTCTAATCTAATCTAATCTTCTATCTAATCTAAGAGGTAGGTTTGTTTTCAAAATATACTGTATCTCCAATGTCAAGCAAGCGCCAAAAACATGTGCCAAAAATGCTGCTTAGCTAATAAATAAATAATACTTAATATAATTGATGTATAATCTCTCAAAATATGGTATAATCATGGCAGAACTATCTAAATTAAGATCTTTGTTGTATATTTCTGATGGTTTATACTATATTATGGGATTTTTTTCTTAATATCGCCCATCCCTAATCAATATACAATTGTTGTGTAAAGTAACAGTGTATAAATAAAGCTCTTCTTGTTCTTGTTCTTGTTCTTCTTGTTCTTCTTCTTCTTCTTCTTCTTCGAAAGCCAAGTGCTAACTCAATCCTATGACAGTCCTCCACCCACCTGCTCTTACATTGTAATAATGCTTTTCCTAATTGTGCTTTATTTTAGCCCAGGGTTGCTCTTGATTTGCTACATTTGCACACAGTTTGTTAAAATAGAACTAACACAAAACCTTTCTTAAGAGGACTCCATGCTTTCAAACCAGGCGGGTGTATGTTGCCCTCTGTTTGAAAGACTTACAGCAGTTGTCATAAGTAGCTTTTTTTTCGCTTCAGTGATGGCGGGTCAGTGTGTGACCAAGGTGGAGCTGACGGTTTCCTGCGAGAATCTTCTAGACAAAGACATCGGCTCCAAGTCCGACCCGCTGTGTGTGCTGTTAATGAGCAGCACTGACGACAAGTGGTATGAGGTCAGTGGATACATCATGTCTGTCGGTGATGCACTCCACACCAGCCTTTTGAGATTCCAGATGACGACACTCTGCAGGCTAATATTTTACATATGGAAAGACTAGTAGGAAAAATAATGTTGTGAATATGCAACTTTATGGTGTGATATAGCTAAATCTAATCATTAATAATGGTTTATATCACCATTTTCCTTGTGTATGCAGTAGTTCTAAACTAAATACAATGTAATCAAGAGATCTCAAATCAGTGGCTCAGGAGCTACCAGAAGTTCTCCAGCCTTTTCAACATAGCTCCTCATATGCTACACTTGATATGAGCACAAACTTCAGACATTTAGGCAAATAGTAAAGCATAAATTGGAGATGTATTTTCTTTAGTTTTGTTCAAATATCATCACGGCTACAAACAGGGTTAAGTCCACCTTTGTCTTTGTTAATTGCCTTTGAAACGTAGCTCTCTGCCATTTTTCTCACAGCTCACAGGATGAAACAGCTGGAGATCTCTGTAATCAATACAAAAACTGTCCTCATCGAATTCAGAAGCAACAAAATATGTTTTAGCACAATACATTCATATTTGTACACCAGTATGCCACGCCAGACAGTTTATCTCTCATGTGGGAGTTGTGCAGTTGCTCGTAAGAATCTGAGAAGACAAATTAAGTCTTGAGGTGGGAATTCTGTTGGAAAGCAGCCAAGTGCATTTCACTGCAGTAGTCCTCTGCTGCAGCTGTCATTTGGCCTGGCTTCAGCGGCTGGCTCAGCTGATCCTTTGTCCAGGTCTGACGAACTTATCCCGCTGTAGAGAGCACTGTAACTTACAGTAACAGAAACAATAAAGTCCTCACAACAAAACTACTTATACAACACATTTCTAAACTAAACAGTGCGTCTGGTTTTCATGTGAGTATTAATCATAGTTTTAGTCCAGTGAAGTGGACCAGTGAAATTCTGTATAGTTGATATGGAAAAAAATTGTATATTCTGTAACGGCCATTCCCAAAGTCAATGGAAAGATCTCACACGATAAAACATTTACTCTATAGAATGAAAAAAATGTCATTTTACATTTACCAATTAGCTACATGTCCTTTCAAACAGAGATATCAGTCAAACGTCAATTTTACGCTGGACTCTCACATTTTACTGCTATTTTGTGGGCATTTAGATCCCTAAAGGTAATTTGAAAGACTAGAGAGTGTTCATGTTGGGTGAACTTGTCGTGTAGCATGGAAAATCTTACTTCAACAATATCAGAAAACCAGTGGAAATATGTTTGTTTGCATTGTTTTATGGCCTTTTCGTGTTAATGGTTAACTCTCAGTGGAAACTTCAGAGTTGCGTCGAGCAGCATCATGGGAAGTGACGAATCAACAATTGTGACTCGAATGCCTGTCGTAATGTAATCCACATGAACGTAATGTGCTCTTGTTCAGGTGGGCCGCACAGAAAAAGTCCAGAACTGCCTCTGCCCCAAGTTTGCCAAGAAGTTCATGGTGGACTACTATTTCGAAATCGTGCAGAAGTTGAGGCTTGGCATTTACGACATCGACAACAAAACGATCGATCTCAGCGATGACGACTTCCTGGGAGAGCTGGAGTGCACCTTAGGACAGGTGAGACTCGGCGACAGAAGTGTACGAGTAGAGATACACCTGGCATTTTGAATCATCACCAGATAGATGTTATATCAGAGTGAATAAGAGTCATACCTGTGTAATATGCTCCTCAACATCTGAGAGCTCATGTACTCGCCCTGATGTTGTAACAGGATGCTCTTTTGTGAAATGTCCTCCTTAAACCGTGACCAAACATCAACATCCTCCCCGTCCTGTAGAGTCCGTGAGCTGGAGAAACCTGACGCTACATGTTGCTATTCACAGTACTTCCACTATTACTACTACTGCTACTACTACAGTGTTTCCCACAGATTTGAAAGATGACGGTGCTGTGGGTGGCGATCATTTTGTTTGTTGTTCATGTTTGGAGTAAAAATGTTTCATTCATTCATTCATTTATTTATAATATGTTCATGCACTATCAACTCTGATACAGTATTTTATTCCTTTTTCATATCACATCCTGTTCAAAGTCAGATTTATTGGATTTTTCCTGATATTTTGGCATTAAATAAGTTCTTTTTAACTGTCTAGTAACTGCACTTCTTAGAGTACTTTCATCATACAGTACTTTTTACTTCTACTTGAAGAATGTAATAAAGTACTCTTACGTGAGTAGTAAAACTACTAGTTCCACTGCAAGTAAATGTTTCAAGGCACTATATCTGATTTTTTTTAAATATTACACATAAGGAACATTTTTCCGATTCTAATATTGAGCGAGATCTTGTTCCACTTCCTGCTGCTGTATTTTGTAACTCATAATTATTACGTGAATCATTATGCATTGGGAAAATCGGACCAGCTAAAAGTGACCTTATCAATGAATTTAGTACATCCATGTTTTTTATTGCAGGCAGCACTATCGAGCTAACCTGGCAAGAGCCAGATAGACATTGTGTAGCACTCGTAGTTGAGTTCTCCACAATATCAATCTGGGACCGCTCCAAACGAATCCGTTCAGAGTTTCGCTCGTAGTTGTTTGTTAGATAGCGGCTCTGAGCTGTACATCATAATGTTGTCGAGTGGTCTTTGCGTTTTTTTGTAGGACGAGTTTGCGGGTTGAAGGCACCTTAACCCACACTACCTTATTTTCGAAACAAATGTTTGTTTTGCTCGGCACCTGCTTTCGTCGCTCCGTCCCACTGGTGGTCCTGGCTCAAACACTGTAGCGGCTCGGGGCAAGATGGATTCTCGTGTGTTTGTGAAATCACAAATACCGTGAGAATTCAGCTTGCAGGCAAAGTTACTATCGAGCATGTCCTCAGATCATTCATTCATCAATGAAATCATCGCTGATTGGCTGTCGTGCTCGGTGGCAGCGGCAAGAGTGACAAAAGTTGAAAATGTTAAAACGTTTTTGTAACGCTGGGTATCGTTTATCTAAATTTGAGCTGAGTTTATTTTTAGTTTTGTTGTGTAGAACCAAATTTCTTACATTTTTCTTCTTTTCTTTTAGTATTTTTTGACCTGAAACACCTAAGTCACTTTATTTAGTGCAGTCTCAAGACCCACCAGGGTTTTTTTCTGCAGAATTGTTTATTTTTATGTATTTGATGGTGTCTCCATTGAAAATGTCATGATTTTCATGTTATCTTATGCTTTGTGTCTCATAATTTATATAAGTCACTATTGAAACATAAATCACACTTTAATGCTCAAACAGTTACTCACATTATTTTAATGTAACATTACTCTTATTTGAGTTAATATTTTGGTTACTCCCCACGTCTGATGTTTAAAAATGTATTTTATTCCAAATGTCTTGTTCAGGTTGTTTGTAGACTTTGGGGGAGAAAAATTATACTATGAGGGACCACCATAGTCTCTGTTATTAGTCAGAAACACTATTACTCCTCCTACATCTATTAATACCATGGTTGCTTGAGGTCATACCCCTATTTTACTACAAGCTAAACATACTATATTTAATACAGGACAAAAGTGTAAGAATCCGCTAAGGAACTAGCGAATTTTGTCTTGATGAAGAATGTTAAAATAATATTCTGTCTAGCAGGGTTTCCCATTAATGTATTACTTAACGGCAGCCCGCCCCACAGACTATTTTTAGCCGCCATCGTCTCATTGACTGACTCCGCTCCGTTACACACAAAGAAAAGCCTGACATGCGCCTCAGTCCTCCACAGTCTGGTCCTGGAGTTAATGCAGTGATGTCATCATGCATGTTCAACACATCCCTCTCCATGTGATCAGTTCATCCCAGATCCCCCCACAACATTTTATTCCAGTTTTAGCTAATGGAATACAAAAATACATTAATTCAATATATATAGTACAATAATAACAAATATTTCCCCATAATTTTAAAATAAAAGGACAAGCTCAAACTATTATTTCATCATTTAAACATGGCCGCTATAGCTTGCCATTCGTTCCAGTATATCAGGGGAAGGTTTGCTTGAAGGTGGGCCATTTTCTTCCCTAGTCAATAGATCGAGGGCCGAACCTGCCTATGGTGGATCAAAGGGATGAAGGATTACTTGTTTCATTTGTCATATGGACAGGGGGTCTGGGGGTCTATCCCCAAGGAATTTTTAAAAATAAATTCCCATTATTTCAGTATTTTTGGAATACTTTAACCAGTGTTTAGATCTTTAGTCTCAGGATCTTTCTCAAAATCATCTCGAGGGCCAGAGGGTATATGCTGGAGGGCCGGATTTTGCCCCCTGGCCTGACGTTGCCTCCCCCTGCAGTATATTACTATGTTGATGTCCTGACCTATCTAGAGTTTAATTAAAGATTTTTGCTCCAAACCAGTAGCACAGTGGAGACGAGAGCTAACGTCACAATTTAACACTTCCCACATCTTAGGAAAACCACTTTTGAACACCTTCATGAGTAAATAGACTCTAATATTCCGAATTTCTGGACATTTCCTACATGCGCGCCCGAGTTACGGTGTTACTTTCTGTTTATATCGGACTCTTGCCTCTATACGCAGGTCATCATGGTAGTCAAACGACATTCCATGAGCGCATTGTATTCACTATTGCTAACCGGTTGCTAACGGTGTGACGTCACCCTGGAATTGCTAATTAGGACTATGGCTACTGTCCCATTGTGTCTGTTTCACTTTGCATCTGAAGCTGCTGTGGGGAATCTGACTCAACACACTTCTGTTGACTTTGGCTCTGGTCTTATCCTTTGGTGTCGCCTGAGCGGCTCTTTCTAACTGGCCTGTGAACTCCCGCAGGTCGTGTCGAGTCGGAGGTACACGCGACCTCTGGTGCTGAAGAACAAGAAGCCAGCGGGAAAAGGCACCATCACAGTGAGTGGCAATGGAGGAATACACATATGTACGAGTAGAGAGCACAAATGAAATGGTTACCCTTGATTCATCTTTTGTTTTAGGTCAGCGCTGAGGAAATCAACGACAACAGAGTGGTCAATTTTGAAGTTGAAGCTCGAAAACTAGACAACAAGGTACGTGACTGTTAAAGGGACTTGGCAGATAGTGATATATGTGTCTAAATCAAATATATTCATGGCTGTGTTGTTGTATTGTTTTTGTAGGATCTATTTGGGAAGTCTGATCCGTACCTGGAGTTTTTCAAGCAAACAGAAACTGGATGGCAGCTGGCTCACAGAACAGAGGTAACTACTACTACTTCTCCTCCTCCTCGTACTACTACTGATCTCATCCTGGAAGCTGGAAGTTGCTTTGGGTCTTTGTTAAGTGTGCAAGACCATAGTTTATTTATTAGGAGATGCTGATGTTGGTTTAGTTAAATAAGCAAAGGAGTGTGAAAAGGCAAAGATCAGATGACCTCATGGCATCATCATGGCGTCGGTCTTAACCAAAGAAAAGTAACCTCAAACCATAATGACCCAACTTTCATTGTACAAATGCGACGTGTAGCAATTGGGGCTGCACTATATTGAAAAAAAAGTGTGATTTGCAATACGGGTGTGAAATTCAACCTGGATAGACAGAGACAAAACAGCGTTTAAGAAGATTTATTGACATATAATTTTGTCAGACTGTGGCAGAAGATATCGATTCAAGTTGGTATGGATGGGTAGTTTAGCGTTCGGGATGTCTTCCCCCAGAGCCTGGACACTGGTGGTGGTACGAGAGGCCGGTGAGGGATGTAGCAGGGATGGAAGAGGCGGTGGAGGGGCGGAGGTGGGTTGCAGCATAGATGGGAAGCGGATGAGCTATGGATGCTGGAGATGTAAAAGCCGGGCCGAGGGCGATGATTGGCTGCGACAAAGGTGTGGCTCTTCTGCTGATAAGCTGAGGTGGAGGTGTGATCCTCGCAGATGGTGGGTGACGCTGTAATTGGTCTTCCAGGTTGAATTCATGCCTAGGCTTCATTATTCTGATAACGATATTATTATAATACTTTACTAAATTGCCTCCACCTGTATATTCAATTCAATATAAACACAATTTCTTTCTTTGCAAATTGTTAACCTGGCAAGAGCCAAATTGATAATTGACAGCTCTCTGAGTTGAGTTCTCCACAATATCAATCTGGGAATGTTCCCATCACATCTGTTTGGGGAAAATAGGGACATTTAGCAGAATGTTTTGAGCTGATTTTCCAGGAGGTAAAACTGCACAAAGTGCCTCTCCATGTTTCAAACAAATACGAAAGAGGCCCTAGGTGGTAAAAAAAAAACAGATTAAAAGTGCCAAAAAAAGGGCAAATGACAGATCCGAGGCACTCTGGTATTTGTTTGGACTACGCTGTAATCCTTGATGAGCACCCGCTGATGAACTGTTTTACCCATGGACCCTGAAGCACTCACTTCTTTTCCAGTTCTGTGCCTCTCCATGTTTATTGTATAAAACCAAAGCTTCAAAAAGCACTGAATCAGGACAAAAACATGCTAAAACTGAATTGAATACGGAAAATTAACTTTTGGACATTTATTAGTTCTATGCATTTTTATTTTAGGCTGAGTTTGTAAAAATGCCTTGATCTCAGTCAGATGTATGTGATTTCACAATTTATTGTTGCATTACACTGTGCAGCCCTTGTAGAAATCACTGCGGGGTTGTGAGCATAGCTAGGAGTAAAGGGTCAGGAGTTCAGGCAGGCTCAGCTCTTCACGTTCAGAGGGTCAGCGTTGGTCTGTCTATCTTCTGAAATGACCGATTGTTTTGCTGTGTGTTTGACTCTTTACAGATTTATAGCACTAAAGAATGTTTATGTAAGTTGTTGGGAGTAGGAAACATGTGATAGTGAGGTCAGAGGTCACTCGTGTCTCAGGGGGGGGTCCTTAGTGGCATGTATGTAAATGAATGAGGAAACCAATTTTTTCAATTTTCTTTTAAATAGAGTTAGTTCTAATTAGCAATGGGCCTCGAAATATCTTTGGATGTATGAGGGGGACTGTCAAGTTTGAGAATTTTAACAATTATTCATATATTAATCATGCTTCTATCAATGAATCTGTTTATGCAGTGTTGTTTACAGATAAGAAATATTCTTCTCTGGCTCTTCATGACTTTACTTTGGTTCGAAACCGAAGTGGCTCTTTTGAATTAGGATCTTCTTGTGCCACCATCTATCACCTGGAAAATATTATTGTTTTGTAAAGTGTGGGAACCTTGAGAGTGTGAAATGAACGTTTTGTGGGCCATCTCACACTTCAGCAATACATTTGGATAAGAAATCATACCTTTTGCCTCTTGTCCTGCCATAAACACATGGAAATAGGTATAGTTTTTTAAAAGAAAGAGCTAAAACCGAAGCACAAAGTCATATTTTACAAAATTAATGCGATTATTCAAACAAGGATCAGCTCTCACCGACTGTGGAGCGTGAAAAATCCATAATATTGTAAAGACATGTCTGGAAATGCCCTACAACTCGACTTGAAGCCCGTCTCGCTCACATTGTGCTCATTTCTTTCTCTCAGGTGGTAAAGAACAATTTGAATCCAACATGGAGACCTTTCCGGATCCCTCTCCAGTCTCTGTGTGGAGGCGACATGGACAAGCCCATAAAGGTAACTCCCTCCTTTGCGTTTGTGTCGACTGGACCTGCTGAAAAAGGCTGGTGAAGCAATATATCGTCTACAAGATGATAACGAAATTGTTGTTTTGAAGATACGCAATTTTACAACATCGAGTAAATCATCAAAGTCCAGAAATTTCTCTCAAAGAAGTTATAATAATAATGTTCTTTTTTCTACACCTTATTCAAGACTATTATCTTTTTGACGACACAGCAATCTAAACTAATACATTTACCAGCACATTTTCACATATTCTTGATGGTTTTCAGAAATATAACTCAAGAAAGTCCCCTAAAATATCAAGATATACATTTTTCTCAATACTGCCCACCCCCAGACGTAGCTCTATTTACTTTACTAATTTGGAAGCTGACTTTGGGCAAAACTTGTCCTATTAATCCCCCTGGTTAGATGAACATACTTTCATTTTTAAATTGTATTTGTTTGATGTTTTTACTCCTGAAGTGCACATGTCAGGAAGGAAGCCGTTGCTATTTAACCACACAGGACAAGTGAGTGGTCTCTGAGTGCAAAAGTGTGTCTCTACTTTCACTTCACCTTCAGTTTTATGTCTGTAATATTTGTAATAGGGCTGGGCGATGTGGCCAAAAAATCTTATCACGATTTTCTTTTAGTTTAAATCACGATTTCGATTTTATCACGATTCATGTGTATAATGTCCGTTTGGCGACTAAAGCCATCTGCTTCTTCTTGAGTTTAGACCTGGAGTTGTAGTGGTTTAGTCTTGGTTAAGAGCTGATTTAGTCCAGAATTTTGACCTGCTTCCATCATGGTTTAGTCCTGGTTTTATCCTGGTTCAGTCTGTGATATTGTCCAGGTTTAGACCCCATTCAGACCCAGTTTTCTCTTGCTTTATTTCTGATTGAGTCCTTGGGTTCCAGAGTACGTATAGTCGGATTTCTTTCTTTATTCTATTCTCACATTTATTATTTTGTTGTTGGTATTTTAGGACTTTAGGATTGTTATTTTAAAACTGTTATTTTTATTTTAAGATTACTATTTGAGCTACTGTGACAATGCAATTTCTAAGGGTCTAAGGGTTTAGACCTGGTTTAGACCTTGATTCCAGTCTCTACTTTAGTCTGGTTTGCTACTTCTTGGATTAATCCTGATTCAGTCCGTGATATCGTCCGATTTTAGACCTAGTTTTCTCCTGGTTTGTTCTGGTTTATGCATAAAAACCACTGATTCACGATATGGCGATGTTCCCAAAAAAGCAGATCATCACGGAGATCATATCACCCAGCCTTAATTTATGGCATAAAAAACAAAAACGGGCCTCCTTTTTTGTATTATATAAACCAGTGTTAATTTTGGCAGCAAATTTTAATTTAGTTTTAGTCTTGGTCTTTTGACGAAAATGCAATTTGATTTTAGTCAAGATTTGGTCAAAAGAAATTGTGTTAGTTTTAGTCAACAAAAATTCCAGGTAAATTTAGTCGACTAAATTTGAAATATATTGACTAAACTTTACATTTATATTATTGTTTTCAAACATATTTAATAATATTCTCTGCTTCATGAAGTGTCTCCCACATTTGGAGGTGAATTTAAATGATACAAGGCTCTTTCAAACTGAACTCACTGAAGTTTGGATCATTTTAGTCTCTTATTGTCATTTTATTTAGTC
>OMNZ01110128.1:22454-44684 GCA_900303255.1 Lesueurigobius sanzi
TATTTAATAATATTCTCTGCTTCATGAAGTGTCTCCCACATTATTAAAACACAGAGCTGATCCTTTGGAGGTGGATTTAAATGATACAAGGCTCTTTCAAACTGAAGTCACTGAAGTTTGGATCATTTTAGTCTCTTATCATCATTTTATTTAGTCTTTGTTTAGTCGACGAAAATATCTGGAGATTTTAGTCATAGTTTTAGTCTCATGAACTAACTTTAATTTAGTTTTAGTCTCATTTTAGTCAGCAAAAATATTACTGTGACTAAAATTATGACTAAATATTTTAGTCGACGAAATGAACACTGATATAAACTCAATATACTCAATATGATATGACCGTAGCTGTCTTCATTAAACTCGACACATTTGTCCATCAGTTTTCCTCACAATAATGCACTGATTACTGTCTACATGATTACATTATTTGATTGGTTTCTTATTTTAAGTCTAAAGTTAATGTGTGCTGACAGAAAAGACTTTGAAATTTGTGACAGTTTTTGTTTCATGTGGATTGACCCAGGAATTACAGAGAAATTAGCAATAAACTAAGACTCGAAATCTGCACTTTGACAGTTGCAATAGTTACCAGTCAGCTGCCCTCCTACTCAATTTTAATCTATAGGCTCTTCAGGCCGATATATTGGTCGGGTCCTGCTCTGCACACTTCTTTTGCATGTTTTGTGTGATTTGAGTTCATTGTATAACTGATTTCCAAAAAGGGAGCTGCTTTACCTCCCACTTTTCTTTCATCGAAAACCTGTTTGAATGTGTTCTCAGGTGGAGTGCTTCGACTACGACAACGACGGGTCACATGATCTGATCGGGACGTTCGAGTCCACGATGACGCGGTTTCAGGAGGCGTCACGTGTTTCTCCTGTGAGTGCCGTAAACCTCAGACCTTTAGAGCCAGTGTGTGGGGGTCGCAATTAGAAAACCACCAAGAGAGCAATTATTCAGACGTGATAATGTCCTCTGTGGAAAAGAAAGATACAAAAGATCCTTGTTTGTAAACAGTTGGGGCTTAGCTGGAGGCGAGAAGCTACATCCCTATCTATTTCCTTTGTAGCTGTTGTCATTGTAACAATATACAAATGTCTAACTGTTGTTGGAAATATCAGATTAAACCTTATTGTTCTTGCAGCTTCCGCATTCATGTGAACTGGGGAACTCGTTTTCCCCAGATGGAAGTCCGTTGTTCCCAGTTGATTTGTGTTCATGTGCTTTCTATGTCGGAAAGTGGGGATTTTGATTTTACCAGATAAAAACTGTCTTTCATCACTAATTCGCAGTAAACAGAGCTAACTATACTACATTTGGTGTTAACATCTCAAAGCTTAACTTTGGTTTGTTTGTTTTATAAAGCATCACATACATTTTCTTTTTGCTAGCATAAATTTCGGGCATTTCTCTCACAAATATATTACTCCAAAGACAAAGAAGGCTCACAGTAAACCTGTGAAAGTAGCAGTGTTTAACCAAAAAGCTCACATTTAATGATAAATTAAAGAATCCGCTGATATCCGCGTCAGGTGCGGAAGTCGGGTAGCTTGTTTTGACCCCAGTTCCTCAGTTGTTTTTCCCAGTTGAGTGAGCATTTTCCAGCTGGGAAAAACGTTTTCCCGAGGTCCACATGAACGCAGCAACAACAGGTCGACATTCTTAGTTGCAGTTTTACACTTTGCTAGTTTTAGTTTAATCTTATTTCTCTTGCTCACTTCTTGCCTCCAGCTGATGTCACTGATGATGTAAGCAGCAAAAGGGTCTATTGAGTCTTGTATAAAAACTGCCAACCCTTTTTGATATTTATTCTAAATTGTGTATGCTATCTTAGGATAGACATTAAAGTTTATCTATCCTCTGTCTGTCTACTCCTATCTATATGAATCTTGAGGTATAATCATTGCACTGGTTGTACCCCGACTAAAGACTGTAGATGATGGCACAGGATTAAAATATGTTATTTTTTATCTCTTTGTTCAGGCCGAGTTTGATTGCATCAACAGTAAAAAGAAGCAGAAGAAGAAAAGCTACAAGAACTCAGGTGTCATCAGTGTCAAACTGTGTCAGGTGAGAGTCTTCATAAGGCAGGAGTCTGACCAATCTGCTTTAATCATCTTGTAATTATGACATTGTTTGATGGATAATATAAGTAGAAAATATTAATCTTGTCACTTCCTGTGCCCATGTCCAATAAAGAGGTGAAATAATACACATTGTAAAAGATGCCAAGGGAAAGCTAGGTTTTTGCTAAATCTTAAAGGGACTATGCCTGATTTTTTTCTTCCTTCTTCTGTCTTCCTTCCCTATATAGCAAACTCACACATTTGTGGAAATACTACTGTGCATCTACAGTATAAAGCATTTGTGTCAATTTCATGAGCTTACAGCCTGGTTTTCTCACATTTCTGTGACCGTGACCCAAGAGTGAGCCTGCAAGTTGAGAAATGTGCTTATAAACTCATCTCTGTGAAGAAATTGAAATTGAAAATGTGTTAAATACAGCAATGAGTTTTGGCCACAACTAATAATTTAATTTACTCGCTCCCTCTTTCATTGTTTGTGATGAAAAAAATCAGGTATAGTGCCTTTAAATATATTATAATATTATCTAACGTGCTATACACACAGCAGGTGATAGATTTGTCATGCTGTCGGGAATCTTGAGAGTTTATGTCTACGTTTGTCCCTAACATTGTAGTTTTATTGTAAAAAAGTCAAAAATAGACCAAACTCACCCTTTACTTCACCATTCAAATAGTTTTCTGTACGTGGCTGTTCATGAAAAGGTTTGTCAATTGCTTGAAGCACTTCAATTACATTTATGTGTATAGCCCATAAGAAAGAAAGACAATTAGTGAATATTAATAGTGCTGGGGCATCCCCTGTCCTTAGACCCTCCTTCTCGGCAAGGAAAAACTCAAAAACCCATTGGGACAAAGGAGAAACCTTGGGGAGGTCCACATGAAGGGGGGGATCCTCTCCCAAGGACGGACACTTGACGCTTGTGAACTCTCTCCACTTTACAGTTTATTCAGTAGACTAAAATGCTTACCTCTACAACTACACCCCACAACACTGCCACCTGCGAACCACTCCTTTACAACATCACCATCTGTCCGTGTAAAGTATATTTCTGAACACTCTGCGCTGTTTGCAGGTGGTAAAGGAGTACACCTTCCTGGATTACATCATGGGAGGCTGTCAAATCAACTTTACGGTAAGTTTTAAATGACGCTAACTACTCGATTGCTCATGTAAATCCCCTGTAAATGTGCCTTCGCTCGACGCAGGTGGCCATAGACTTCACCGGTTCCAACGGTGACCCCAGGACGCCCCAGTCTCTGCACTACATCAGCCCACAGGGAGTGAACGAATACCTCAGTGCTATATGGTCCGTGGGGAACGTCATTCAAGACTATGACAGGTATCTTCTTTAGAGTCTTCCTTTACAGGCTTTGTGCTTTTGTTTTTAAAAGTGCTTGACCTTGTAAAGAGAAATGGGTTAAGAACATTTGGCAAGATTGTGCTTAAAGTGCTTAAATTAATACAAGTTCTTTAATTCAAATAAACCAAAATCAAGGCCCTTAATAAGAGTCTAAAAGTCTTCGCTCACGCTTCAGGAGTTATTAATACAGTATTTGGAGGATATTTAGGCTTTTATTTTGGTCAAAGTCAAACTAAAAAGTGCTCCTATCCCTAATACACACTTACAGCCCAATACACACTACAGCAGGGGTAGGCAAGTTGTCCTGACGGGGGGGCGATTTTCTCCATCTTCAAAGGACCAGGGGCCAAACCTCCCAACCCTGGCCCAAGGTAAAGCACTACTTGTTAGTGCACTACAAATGTTAGTGTTGTGCATCATATACAGTATGACCCAATGGTGATAAAGAACTGAGGCTTTAGTATTTTGCCTGTGTAAGAGTGTTGTACAATAGAAGAAATTACTGTCTTAAATAAAATAAATGGCTTGAAAATGCTTGAATTTAGAGAATTTGTGTTGATTTTGAGTGGGTATGGACTGTTCACAAATAAATAAACAAAAAAGTGTGACAAAACGTCCATGAAAAGAAAAAGAAAACTTGCTCCATTGGCAATTTTAATTTAAAACGGTCTACTTTAAAGCCAAAAAATATCTTGGAGGGCCAAAAGATCCATCACAGAGGGCCCCCAGGCCTGATGGCCCCTGCACTACAGGCATACAATGTGATGGTCAATACACTTTTACTGTATATAGACTATAGCATATTTTACCAACACAGTCTCCTAAGTTCAATAAAAAATAGAATATAATTAACATAAAATCAATATAAATGGGATCAAACCAAGAGAAAATAAGAATACACAAATACTAAATCTAAAACCAAGAAAAAAATTCAAAGAACAATTAAATATTATAAAAACAATCAAATTAATGAAAGTAACATTCATTTACAAACCCATTTCCACCTCAGTAGCCTCTACATTAGAAAGTACAAGGAGTTGAAAGTAAGTTTCTGGCTACTACTCAATGTGGCGTGAAGTCTTAAAAATATTTCAAGAGGGTTTTGAAAAGTATATGGGTGAATCCAGGAAATGTTGCTGATTCGTGTAACAGCCTTGTTATAAAAAAAAAGTATGTTTTAGTCCGTGAGCTGTACAAACGGACCCCTTTGGAATCAAGGTTTTCATTATGCCAAGATATATGGCTTCCAATAAAATAAAGTGTTGTTGAGTTTCTCCTATTGACCCCATGAGGGCCAAATCAGCAACATTTCCTGGATTGGGCCATATTGAATACATGAAATGTTTCTTCAGGATTCCTGCAAAAAGCCTGATGTATTTCTTTTGTTTTAAAGCGACAAGATGTTTCCTGCATTTGGTTTTGGTGCTCAGATCCCTCCCTCGTGGCAGGTGAGGTTTTATACATGTAAATTCATGCAAAACTACCTCGAACCCAAGGTCGAATTGAAAACATAGTGCCTTTCGTGCATCAGACATGTCCAAACATTTTTGCTGATGGTGACAGACAATATGACTTGCTTTACAGGTTTCCCATGAATTTCCTCTCAATTTCAACGCATCAAACCCATTTTGTTCTGGTATAAACATTTACTTATTAACATTCAACAAATATTAACCTTAATATGAATACAATTACATATGAATTCCTGTTTTTTTCCAGGTGTTGAGGGAATAGTGGAGGCGTACAGGATGTGTCTTCCTCAGGTCAAACTCTACGGACCCACAAACTTCTCTCCCATCATTAACCACGTGGCCACCTTCGCAAACCAGGCGCTTCAGCAAACAACTGCATCTGTGAGTTCACGCAATTCATTCTACTTAAGTGACTTTCAGGACAAAAGCCGGCTTTCAGTAACTGTACAATATTGACGGCTTGAGTGTAATCTGATTTTTACACAAAGGGCTTACTCAGATCGTTTTGTTACAATTGTTCTGGATAATGTTATTAAAATCTGAACATTTAAGCTAATAAAAGACAAACTATTCATCCAAAAACACTCTAAACTAAATGAACAAACACTCTGGAGATGACTGGAATCTTGTTTTGCCAAAATAGATAACTTCATTGATACCTATCCTTTTAATTGTAATTGATCATTTCCATTTGAAGTGCATATGACACAGTACACCAAATTTTCAATAAAACTATATATATAAATATATTTAATTGTAATAAATTGTTTGATTCACGGTACATTTCCACTTGTGTAGATGGGTTTCAGTCGTCCATTGAACATTTCATGTCAGTAATTAAACTGTACATGCTCCTAATCAGGGTGTCCACTTGGTCTTCAACTTTGAATTCAAAATGATCCGAAACCAGGCTCTTAAAAGTATTAGAAAGACTTAAAAAGTTTTAGGAGGTCTCAATTTTGGAGGGAATTTAAGATATTTAAGTAATTTATGAAATGAGCACAAACATTTCTATCATCAGTTACTTTATTATGTGTTATTTTACACAAAGTAAAAAACTATTGAAACAAAATAAAGTAGTTTTGAAGCCTATTTTTACCTAAAACATGTGGTCCCAGTTAATATAAATACATATCTTATCAATGAGTTAAGAGTGTTTCTGGCTTTCACTTACTGTGCCGCAAATATATTAAAAGTATTAAATTTGACTTCCCAGTTCCTGCATTAATGATCAGCCAGATACCAGCCAATGGCGACCATGCTATTCCTGCAGTTTATTATCAATATAAAGCATTTGTACACCGTTTTCAACTCACAGTTGATAAATATTTGGTTTTCTAGCTTCTCATATTTATATTTAGTCAAATAACACCCTGTAAATAATTTACATTGACTTAAGAATGCACCAGTCACCAGAAAGTCACAAATCCCAAAACTCTCCTCTTCTGCCTCATGTGATAGCAGTAAACATGAAAGGGGGATGAAGTGTGAGAGGAGACAATGGCGATATTGGGCACAGTCAGGAGTCACACGAGTGGTCGGCAATAGAAGCTGCAGCCTAAAGCCCAAGGCTATCACGCAGCTGCACCACATATTGTTCTTACTTATAGGCTGCGCTCACGTGACGTCATGACATTCTAAAGAGCCTATAGTTTAAGATGGAGGTGGATGGCAGCTGAAAGTGTGTGCTCATAACTATAGCAACTGTCAAAATGCAGATTTCTAGCCTTAGTTATTCCTGGGTCAAGCCACATGAAACAAAACTGTCACAAAGTTCAATGTCTTCTCTGTCAGCACATGTGAACTAAGGTCTAAATATTTTCTCATAAAGATGTCCATTAGAATAATATGGCAGGTTTGTGAATCCAATCACTTTCATATAATGCATCGTATCCTGTTAATGATCAGCTACCTGTAGATACCGACCAACGATGACAATGCTATTTCTGCAGTTTGTTACTATCAATATAAAACATTTGTACAATGGTTTCACTCACACATGTCATGCTCAGGGGAAGAGGTCGGTGTCCCCCGACTGACCCACACTCTAAAAACACATTGCTCAAGCCTGATGTCACAAGGAGCGTGGAGGGCATATCATCAATTAGCTCTCTGCCTGCCCCCTTCATTCATTAGATAAGCCATTCATAAACAGCCCACATGGTCTAGAGTGCCCACAGAGCACTAAAAAAAAAAAAGTGGGTGAACCCGTGTGCAAACAAGCAGCTCTTTTTGAACGAGCCGCCTAGTAGCTGTCTGAACGCGCATGTTTGTAAAAGGCTTTAGATAGCTCTTTATTGTCCCACAGGGGGAATTTGTTTCCGCAGCTCAGTCACAATACACACATAACAGACAACAAATAAGAACATCACATATTACATACAGTGTGCATGATTACACACAATTACAAACTTCTTGTTTTAAGATGAGCTTGAAGAAGAAGTAGGGGGGACAGTAAAGCAGGATGGGTTGGATAATGCTATTGTACAGTAGTGGCAGAAGGTGTGGGGCAACACGGAGAGCACGGAGTTTGCGGATGATGTATAGTTTTTGTTGGGGCCAACGTGTTGGTCAAAGGTGGACCCCAAAAAGAATAGTTATTGCTTCGGTAATAACTAATGGGGATCCGTAATAAAGATAAAGATAAAGCATATTGTCCAGTGTGAGTCCAAAGTACTTGAACTGCTTTACACGTTCAACTGTCTGATTGTGAATGATGGTGGGGGGCGTGTGGGAAATGAGCATCTCCTTGGTCTTGTCCACATTCAGCTCAAGGAAGTTCTCAGAGCACCGCTGTATGAAAGAGGCAAGTTTTGAAATGAGCCTTTTGTCACGTTTTTACCGTGAAAAATAGAGCAACTCACATGGCAGATGCACATTTTGTTCAATTTCTTTCATCAATTAATTGGTCTGTTTATCAAACGATTATGGATTAACTGTTTATTATTATTGCCTAAAGACACGTTTTCGACACAGTTTGTTTATGCTCTCAGATGGTACTGTAATTTTTACCCTTCCAATAACATAATGAATGATTGTTACTAGTCCTTTAATCGATCAAGGCCAAGGTGACAAATAATTAAGTAGATTAATCATGAACATTTCTAGCTTGTACTCGTTTCTGTTAGAAGTGTGGTCCAAGATGCTCTCAGTAAAGACACATGTTCTTTGAGGTATTATTCTTCAAAAAGCATGAAATGACTGCTTTTATTTCACTTTATGAAAAATTGACTTAAGCTGAAATTTGTTCTTTGAGGTTTTGCTCCGACGACAGTCCTGGACATTTTCCAATCTGCCTCAAAGCAAAATGATTTGATTCCGTCCCATGCCAGGCTCTTTTGTGCCTTTGCTTGTTAAAAGTTGGCAACATTATAGTTTCCCACAGTCTTGTGTGGTTGATAAAAGAGATACATTTAATGTTGTTTGTTTTTTACATCAAAACTCTCTGATTTTGGCACCAACACATGTTTTTGTCTACTGTGGATGAAAATCAATTGTTAAAAGTGCAGGGAGGGAAGGGAAGGGAAGGGAATGTTATTTGTATAGCGCTTTTCATATGACACAGTCACACCCAAAGCGCTTCACACATGAAAGGGAGGGGGGCTCATTCACTCATGCTGATGGTGGTAAGCTACTATTGTAGCCACAGTTTCCCCTGGGGTAGAATGACATCTGCGCCAACGGTCCCTCTGACCACCACCAACCACTCACACTTAGGCATTGGGTGAAGTGTCAAGGACACAACGACAGTCTGCACCGGGATTCAAACCCCCGACCTACCGATCATGAGACGACCCACTCTACCACCTGCGCCACTGTGCAATTTGAAGTTGTTCAATTTTAGACTTCTACAGTATTACTATTAGAGAAGGACTGTCTTTTGTTGCTACAGTACTTCCGAATTTACTACTATCACATGATTTTTTTAGTCATAACAAATTCAAGCAGCCCCAAGCAATTTCCTAGCTTTTCCTAATGGCAAGCTGTGCCTCTGCTGATAGAAGGAGCTCAAAGATGTGGGAGAGCAATCCTCATCTTTGATCTTATACAGTTGTGCTCAAAAGGTATGTAAACTTATGCATTTCATAGAATTTGAAGAATAACACAAAAACCTTTATTTCACTCGTGGTTAGTGGTTGCGTGAAGCCATTTATTGTCAAAAAAGAAAACTTTTTTTCCAACTAGAAACTAGCCAAATGTCCAATTAAATGTTTACATATTGTGCATCTTGAAACAAACAAATTTTGTCAGAGAGTCCTGTATTTCAGCTGAAGTGAGTTTTTCTTTGCTCCTGAACAATTTTCCTGGCAGTTGTTGAAGGTCATGTAAACGTTAGATCAGGGACATTTGAGTAGTTTCTGTTTCATTATGATTTCAAAAGCGTAAACTCAGTTCTTTGACAATAAATGGCTATGTAAACTTAAAATGGGTATGTAAACTTTTGAGCACAACTGTAACTACGACAATACACTGCTTTAGGTGCAGTTTACAAGGCGACAAAACAGGAGTACGTTGGTATCAAATGCTTGCATCTTTTACTCTACAACGCACATTGTATCTTCCGTCACCGGGCTCCACTGAAAACTCTGGAGGAGGTAGTATCATGTTCAGCGGGAGGCTGTTTGAACGATTGATAAAATATTTGGATTTTTAGATTATCATATTTATATTTAGTCAAATAACAGCCTGTGAATGACTTAAGAATGCACCAGAGTCACCTCAGAAAGTCACAACATCCAAAAACTGTCCTCTTCTGCCTCATGTGATAGTAGTAAACATGAAAAGGGGATGAAGTGTGAGAAGAGACAATTGGCAGTATTGGTCACAATCAGGACTCCCACAACAATAGACGCTGCTGCCTAAAGCCCACCACAGATAGTTTACCACATGTCTTCAGTCTTATTAAAACGGCTTCATGTTATTTTTCTCTTCTTTGCTTGTTTCCGCAGCAATACTTCGTGCTGCTGATCATCACTGACGGCGTGATCACGGACATGGACCAGACGCGCAGTGCCATCGTCAGCGCATCCCGTCTGCCCATGTCCATCATCATCGTGGGCGTGGGCGGAGCCGATTTCACCGCCATGGAGTTCCTGGACGGAGACGACGGGCGGCTGAAGTCGATGGCGGGGGAGCCAGCCATGAGGGACATCGTGCAGTTCGTGCCCTTCAGACAGTTCAAAAACGTGAGTGTGTCTGTACCGGCTTCCTTTGGTGAGAGTTTGAGAGTTTGCTGTGATTTCTGCTAATTGGCATGTGGCATATTTACACTTCTGACAAATCAAACATTCATAAAGCGCGGTTTACCCTAAGTTCATACTTTCTAAATCTCACTTGCACTGTTCTGTACTTTCTAAATCTTAAAATGCGTCTGTTTTACTTAATTGTAACTTGATTGACACTCAGTAGGCTCTGTGCACGGATTGTGGAAAGGACTGTGTCTCAGCCTATAAGCAGAAACAGTAGCAGAGCAGGGGGGATCACCAGCCGAGGGGGGCACACCTAGGCTAGGACGCTAGGTGTTGGTGATGGGCCCTCTGGAGGTGTTGTGGGCTAGTCATTGAAACACTTGTGAAGGAGGGTGCCCACCTGATGACCCCAGTGAAGCCTGTGATCCTCGTCACTTATCTCCCTCTCTCACCCCATAGTTCCAGTCACAGTTTAGATTGTAACACCTCCAACGCTCCACCTAGTGACCCATTTCTAGATCCCGGATCGTTTAGTGCTTGTGCTTAGATGGAACATTAGCCTTGAGTCCGCTTCACACTGGCTGGGAGTTTGTCTGAAATGAGCTGAAATGGAGACACATTTTGAGTTGCTTCTGCAGAGCTTGCATGAGCTGCTTACCCTTCACATATTTTTACAGATTCCTAAAAGAAGCCCATGCCCCTCGATACAGATAAGATAATCGAGTAGATAAGATAAAGAGCAGAATAAAGTTTACATTTGTTCCTTGTGTTGTGGCTTGTGTCATTGCAGGCGCCCATCCAGGCTTTAGCCCAAAGCGTTTTGGCCGAGCTACCGCAGCAACTGTCGTCATACTTCACTTTAATGAAACTGAAGCCGCCTCACGAGCCCAGCCCTTCATAGGGTACATCCCACATGCTTAATACCATCACCCCGTCACCACCTCCTGCTGCTACGTCACACTGTACCTGCATGGGCCACTTCATTCACCAACACTTACTAGATTTTTACCTCTATTTTAACCAGTCACAGGATTATTTAGATTTCTCCACACTTTGCACAGTGTAGGGCCCCAATAAATATGGACGCGCCAATCAATAGGTGCGTTCACCTATTGATTGAACGCACCTATTGATGCCAGAAATTTCTCTCATTGCTTCTATATAAGTGCCAATAATATCTAGCTTTGTGTTTTAGAAAGTTAGATACAAAATAAATGCTTAGGAGGAGACTTTTTGCATGTGTTTATGTTAGTTTAGGAGTTAGTAGTTAGTTTAGTAGTTTATGTATGTTTGTTTCATTAAAATGTATTTATTTTATCATGAAAAATTTGCTAAACATCCCACATTAACTCCGTCTGTGTGTTTTCCTGCTTGTTGCTTGCTGCTGTCCTTGCTCGCTTCATTATAATCACTTTGCAAACACTTTTACGACTCCTTTTATCACGCAATAGGCCAATTCACTTGAACCTCCCCCTCCTGTTTTCCAGGCTCCCGCTGAGGCGTTGGCCAAAAGCGTGTTGGCAGAAGTCCCCACGCAGCTCGTGGAGTTTTTCAATGTCATGAAGCTAATTCCTCCCAACACCAGCGCTGCTCCTTCTAATCCAACGGGAACTGTCTGATTAGTCAAAACGACAGAAGATACATGGAAAGACAAGGGAGGAAATGCCACAAAATCATGTAATTGTAAATTAACGCCACTTACACATAACTCCTGTAGCCTCAATACACCGTAGCTAGTTACCAATTTAGGTGTTAGCATTAGCTGTGCTTGTTTTTTTGTCCATAGCGCTGTAGCAAATATCAATGCCATTATATCATTATTGTACAGTGACTGGAAAAGGCAGAAATGGACTTTCAACAACTTAAATGCCCAAGCACAGGGGATACAGCACGCAAAAATGAATCTATGCCTGTTTACATGTAGCTAAAGGGATAAAGTTTATGCTCCATGAGGTACTTGCAGTTAGCTTAATCAAAATATTTACTGTTTACTTTCTACTTGGTGAAATTAAATTACTCATTCAAATGATTACTCAAGTACTACAAGTATAAGTCAAAGAAATGTAGGTGTGCTATAAACTCACACAAGGGCCTAGGCATAGGCGAGCCAGGCCACTGCGTAGGGCGCCATCTGATGAAGGGGGTGCCAAATAGTGCTTTTAAAAAAAAATCTACTAATCGCTAAGTTTTACTCAAAACTTTGGAACGGAAGATAGAGACTTGTGTTTTTTTGCGTTGAAAACTAGAGGTTTCAAGCTTTTAAACAACCCTCGCTGGGCCTCCTACGCCAGGGGTAGGCAACGTCAGGCCCGGGGGCAAAATCCGGCCCTCCAGCATATACCCTCTGGCCCTCGTGATGATTTTGAGAAAGATCCTGAGACTAAAGATCTAATCACTGGTTAAAGTATTCCAAAAATACAGAAATATTGGCAATTTATCCCATCAGCTGCCGCCTTTCAAGATTTAATTCGTGTGTGAATTATTTTTGATCATTATTGATGTCTGATATTGATTTGTTTTTGTCCATTCCGACCTTTGAGATGACTTCTGTTATGATATTGGGCATTACAAAAATTGATTGATTGATTGATTGATTTGTTGCGAGACTGAAAATTCCGATCTCGCGACAATTCATCTTGCAGCATAAGGTTACCCCAGAAACCCCTGTCTATATGACAAATGAAACAAGTTATCCTTCAATTTTGATCCACCATAGGCAGGTTCGGCCCTTGATCTATTGAAAAAAAAAATGGCCTGCCTCCAAGCAAACTTGCCTACCCCTTTCCGATGTCCGCATGGTTGTGGTTTAACAACAAAGTCAACATTTTCTATAGACTAACATTGGCTAAAATCAGTATAGAAAGTGGAGTAAAAGAGTCATGGACCAACTCCAGTAGCTGCCGTGTCACTGCAAACTCTCTGTAGTGTCCGAATACTTAAATCTTCACAATAATAATAATAGTTTTACATGTTAAAGTCTCCATTAGTTTACTCTGGGAAATGTAAATCTATACTTGATTGGACTAAATGCAGTAAATTGTGACATAATGCAGCAAACACAACACAAAACAATAATAAAGACTAAAATAATTAATACTTTCTGAAATTTCCAAAGTATACATCTTTAAAAGTAGAGAGGTCCGAAAAACAAGCTTTTTGTTTTCATACATTATGTCTACACAAAGATTTTTCCATTCGTAGATTTACTCATGGTGCGAAGTATTTTTGTGTTCATTGGTTTATACACAAATGAGAGCATTGAGTACAAGTAGAAAGTGTTGAAACTGTTCTAAGACTACACAAATATACAGTAAATAGTTTATATTTTCAGCTAAATGCAAGTACCTCATCTCAACTTTCAAAACACCAGTATAAAACCTCTTTTTTATCAGTAGTTTGAAAATTCTGTGGCTTGTATTACAAATATTCCTATGCAAACTATGACCAAATACTGCACAATCTTTTTTAGCTGCAAATGCTTCGAGTGCCACATTTAAAAACTTTTTTCTGGGACCTTTATTTAAACTATTAAGTCTTCTATTCTAGACCTTGCACTGTCCACGGAAAGCTGACACCAGTGGCATTATTATCTCAAAAGAGTTGCCTTTTTTTTTACGTGGTTTGAAAGCCAAGAAAGCATTGATGTTGTTTTGCGTCAAATCTGTGTTTTTTCTCATTGTGCCATTTAGTGTAAGTTTAATGTTTGTTGTGTCATAAGCTTTTAATCGTACAGAGTTTTCCATCCTTGCAAAGATTTTCAGAAAGCCGTCAACAGCAAGTTTAGGGATGGGCGGATCCGTATCAAAGCATCAATGCCAAATGGCTACTCTGCTTTACGATACTAATCAGCATTTAAAAGAAAAGGCCCGGCAGCAATTAGAGGCTTACGACGTTCTGTGACAAAACGCCCCAAAGCAGCCGAGTATTTAACTGAAATGACTGGTATTCAAATCGACTAAAATTACCCCCAAACTCTCGGTATATCAGTAAAAAAGTGGTAGTACTTCTTCTTGAATGACAGGCAAAACACCAATTCTACCCAGCTAGTATGGATGACTCTTTTTGGAAAACCTTTGCTGCCATTTTGTCCTAAATGTATTAATTGACCAAGCTGTGTTCTTTGGCTGCATTCACATGGCAAAAGTGCCCCATGATAGATTTATTAAATGTATTTTACGACATGAATTGTAATTATTATGCTCATGCTAAAGTTGAAATTAGTTTAAGGGACAACCAAAATACAGCCATTTACATCTGGGCCACTTTTGATTTCTGTGCCGAAGCAGCCACAGGGACATCCACTCCATATTGTGTCAGTATTAAACATGTTTATCCATCGTCTTTGTGCTAAATATTGTTGTTTTGTATGATTAACCTCACATAGATGTATAAATTATGTGTTAAGATATGTTAGGCTCTTGCTATTGTGCCTTTGTGCTGCAAAATCAGAGAAATTTAACAATAAAATACAACTCTATAGCTGGACAGTGTTGTCTTCTGGAGTATATGGATTTGCTGCCCCCTGCTGGACACGAAGAAGCTTTCTCTACTGCATACAGGTACATCAATCTTAGTGCTAGATAGTCAGAAACCTTTTTATACCGTCCCTTTAATGGACTGGATTTCTGATCATATCCATCACGAGCAGAGGTGAAAGAAGTACTCCATATTCTTACTTAAGTAAAAGTGCAGATACAAGAGCAAGAATTTACTTAATTAAAAGTAAAAGTATCAGGTTTAATTCCTACTTAAGTAAAAGTATCCATTGTAAAATGTACTCAATAAGTAAAAAGTAGAAGTATTTAATTTGAGTTTAATGTGCAGGATTGTTTTCATCCTTTGAATCAAACCAGGGCTAAACGAGTAAACCACTAACTCAGGTCTAAACCAGGACTAAACCAGGTCTAAACCAGGACTAACCAAGGTCTAAACGAGTAAACCACTAACTTAGGTTTAAACCAGGACTAAACCAGGGCTAAACGAGTAAAACTCTACCTCAGGTCTAAACTAGGACTAACCAAGGTCTAAACCTGTTCTAAACCAGGTCTAAATGAGTAAACCACTAACTCAGGTCTAAATCAGAACTAAACTGGGTCTAAACCAGGACTAAACCTGTTCTAAACCAGGTCTAAACGAGTAAACCACTAACTCAGGTTTAAACCAGGACTAAATCGGGTCTAAACCAGGACTAGCCAAGGTCTAAACCGGGTCTAAACCAGGGCTAAACGAGTAAACCACTACCTCAGGTCTAAACTAGGACTAACCAAGGTCTAAACCTGTTCTAAACCAGGTCTAAACGAGTAAACCACTAACTCAGGTTTAAACCAGGACTAAATCGGGTCTAAACCAGGACTAGCCAAGGTCTAAACCGGGTCTAAACCAGGGCTAAACGAGTAAACCACTAACTCAGGTTTAAACCAGGACTAAGTCGGGTCTAAACCAGGACTAACCAAGGTCTAAACCGGGTCTAAACCAGGGCTAAACGAGTAAACCACTAACTCGGGTCTAGAACAGGTCAAAATCTGGTCTAAATTCAGACTAAACCAAGTCTAAACTGGGACTAAACTAGTTCATTGTAGAGGTCACTTTGAAAAAAAAAAGATAGAAAAAAAAAATGTAGCGAAGTAAAAGTAATCATCATAAAGTTTACTTAAGTAAAAGTACCTATAATATCTACTTTTTACGTTACTTTCCACCACTGATCACGAGGCACTTCCTCCTCTGCTCATTTTCCTCATTACTACCATTTTATTCTGACCAATATTTTGTGCTCCATCCCCTCACATAAAATAATAACATAACCACAACTACGCAAAGTAGTATAAATAAACTTTATTAATCAAGGAGTTGTTGCTACCAAACAAGAGCTTACAAAGTCACCTTTTCTTACAGTTACTGTCCAACACCGTCTGTCCCACGCGATGCAAAAATACTGTACAGTCTTATGAACATATTTGTACATAATCAGTCGTCGTAGCGGGAAGTTATCCAGCTTTAAGTAATAATGATCCATCTGGGTATTCAGCGTGCAGGTGGTCATTGATATAGGGACGGTTTTAATCATGACCCGATTACATGAATTAAAAGACTTTTCTGGCAAACATTGTAATTAGCTGACTATTATGGTTAACTATAGACAACATGAACAGTTGATAACGCAATGCATACAAGCATTTTTTTTTTGCAAATTACAGCATTTACAATATACAAAAGGATTTTATCTTAGAAAACAATACAATCAGGTATAGGCCTTTAACATTTGAGAGTAAAACATCAACAAAGACCCGGTGGAGATGGGTATTTTGTTTTCAAAGGATATTGTACTGCCATTTCGATTTGATTGTGATTAATTGTGCCCAATCAGTGATTACAACAGATTTAATGCAAAATGTCCACTCAAGGGACTTAATTTTGAATAATGTTTGTGAATGGGTTTAAGAATATACCATCAGCAGCATCTTATAGGTATTTTTAAAACAGAAATTTCACAGTAAACCAACCAAGTGGACTTTGAGCATTACAATTACAGTTTAGTTCTCTTCATTCTTCCAGTCCGCTCGGTGCTAGTAGTGACAGTAGTAGTGAAAACCGGCCGGTTACATGCGGTGGACCTTGTCGTGGTCCATAAACTGCTTGAGGTCGTGCAGATTGTCCCACCATTTGAACAGGAAGGTGTCGGCGATGAGGCTGAACCAGGGCGTGACCAGGACCTCGTTGCGTTTGGCCTTCTGCAGCAGCTCCTTCAGCTCCTCTTTGCTCACGTAACAGTGGCTCTGGATCTCGTTCGGGTCCGGGTTCACCTCCACGTCCTGCGTTCGGACAGGAAGTCAGTCACACACAATTCATAACGATAAGGATACTGGGCTAGAGTTTTGTTTGCACCTTTTGCATGAAGAGGATGTAGTCGATCTCATGTTCGCCCCAGACGCCATCGGACTGAGCTTTGTAGTGGATTCTGGTGAGATACGTCATTTCCTCTGGAGGGACCTGAACAAACCAATGACAATAAGTATAACCATCTTTTCTCCTTGTATCCAAGTAAGTACCAGTGTTAATTTTGACAACATATTTTAATTTAAGGGTGCTTTAAGGGAGTTGATGTGCAGAATATCAAAATATGACTTCATTAATGATTGCACTTGTTGTATATATGGTATTCACGCTTGGACACGTAACATTCTTCACTTCATTAGTATTTATTTATCACGTGCTGTATATGTATGTACCCATTCATTACTGCATGTGGAAACAAGTTGGCGTATTTGAAGGTACACTGCAATACCGGCTTCTTGTGGATATTGCACCACTTAATATTCCGAGACTCTGTCAAACTGTGGCACTGTGTTTTGGTCATCATTAACTACTTTTAATAGATTTTTCAGATTAATTTTAGTAAACAAAAATATTACTTTGACTAAAATGACTACACAGTGGTATTCAGTACACAGTAATATTGAAAACATTGTATATAAATGGTTAGAATAGCAGTATTAACGTGTGCCTGACCTGTGCCATGGGGATCCCCAGCTCAGCCTCCAGGCGTCTCTGTGCGGCTCGTCTGACTCCGATGGCGTCCGTTTCCTCCAGTTCAGACGCCGTGTGCAGGGGGTGACTGCAGCAGGTGTTTGTGAAGCAGCCTGGATCAACACGGACAAAGGTATACAATTACATCAAACTGCTGTAAGTTTACTTAGAAATGCTAATGTTGACGTATAATGTAATGTTTAATTAGGGCTGAGTTGCATCTTAGTAAACTGTTTCTTACCTTTTGTATATTAAAGTTATATTTGAACAGTACACAACTAGTCAATAGGGCTGCACGATTTTGACAAAAAAACCTAATTGAGATTTTTCGGTTTGATTGCGATTCAATTAGCAATTTTAATATTATTTTTTATGCAATTCAGTATTATCTAAGCATGGGATGATATGGCAAGGCAAGGCAAATGTATTTGTAGAGCACAAGACAATTCAAAGTGCTTCACAATTTCATAAAACATGGAAATTTAGTCTTACAATTTCCTGTTGGACACATTTTCTGTGGTTCACAATATTATCACAGTAATTATCTGCTGTAGTTGAACTGACTTCTTGTTGAACTGTCTTCTTAAGTGATGATGCCAATTATGAAAAAAATGCTGCAACTAATCATGCCTTCTTTTCATCACGGTTACCAATATTATTGTTTATATACTGCTAAAACTGCTTTTATACATTGCAGTAGTACTCGTTTATTATATTTCCGCTTCATGAAACGCTGGAGATGCAGAAAAAAACCTCAGCCTTTGGGGTCAGGTTATTGCAGTATTTAAAATTGCGAAGTCGATTCGATGTCTATTAATCTTCCTGCCCTAACTAGTCAAAGAAACAAACAAAAGATCCAACAATATTTCATTGGATGAAAAGAAAAATCTGAGCCACTTCCTTCGGAGTGCACTGGATTTTTCTTCATTTCATCCAATGTATATATTTTGCTAGATTCTGAAGCGCAACCAAATTTACCCACAGAATCACTCACTCAACTTTTTAACAGTAATTAATTGTTTAAGCCAAAGGAAATATTTATTTCCATTATGTGGTTGTGGTGATGTCCTAGTACTATATACTATATATCAGGGGTGCCCAAAGCTTTTCCTATGGAGGGCCAAAATTGCAGACGGAGGGCCAAACGCAATACTGTTTTACATGTAGAAAGACCAAATACTAACAGATCTATGAATATATCCTTTCATTACTGTGCTATTAAGTAGGACATACTGTTGTGATATCCTTTGTAACTACTGACAGTCAATTCAGTCACAAATTAAATACTTCTTATGAATGCACCATCTCGAGGGCCAAATTAAACCCCTTGGAGAGCCGAATTTGGCCCGCGGGCCCCACTTTGGGCAACCCTGCTATATATAGTAGCCTATATGGATAAGAATAATTTTAGAATTTTTTCTTACTCTTTATAGTTATGTTAAATTACCCATTTATTCAAATTTAGTTTAATATTATGCCAAAGACACAAAGGTTTGATGATAAAACTTATACTCCAAATACTGAAAAGTCAATTTTTAGTTAATTCATTTGTGAATGTTTTATTTAGGTTGAGTTATATGTTGGTAATCCGAGTGACTTGCTTGGGATTTTTCTTCTTTACATCCATGTACTGTACATATTTTGCTAGATCCTGAAGAAGCACCTGAATAAGATTGATGTTACCTAAAGAAGCACTCACCTTTTCAACCTCTTAACAATATTTTGTGGTTTAATGCAAAGGAAATATTTGTTTACATAAAAAATGTACTAGTTCTTGTTTTGCAAAACGTAGATGTAGGTTGTATTTTACAACATTTTTCATCTTTTTATTTCATGCCCTTTAGTTTTATAGTTTATTACATATTTATCACTATTTTAGGCAAAAAATGTTTTGCCTAAGATGGACAACTCCTGTACGACTGAGAACCTACAAACATTTATCACTATTATTAGTTTATGTTTCAAGTTGCACAACTGCACCAAAACGTTTGCAATTAAGTTGATTCTGATTCTGGCAATGCAGAATATTGTATGTCACAATGTCATAGTACCATTTATTCAGATCACATTTGATTATACATACAGTATTATGGACATAAAGTATTTTGATTTTACTTTCCTTAAGTGACCCATTCATTCAAATTTAGTTAAATATCATGACCAAAGACACAAAAAGCTGTATTGCTGGTGTTGACGGTAATTATTTTACTCCCAATGCTGAATACTGTTTGATTTAACGATTACAAACCTGGAAAAGTGATTTTGGCGTCAGATCTCTGTTGTAGCAGCAGTTTTTCTTCACTGTTGAAAATAAAGACGCTGAATGCTCTGTGTAACAAACCTAAAAAACAAACAAACATATCTTCTCACATCTGGGCAGATTTAGCTTTAAGAGTTTGCATTTAGTCATCTCTGCTTCACCTTTGTCGATGTTGGAGTTGAGGTGGCAGTTCTTTTTTGTGTCTGCGCCGATCTTTTGGTCGTTTTCGTCGATTAAGATGCACATTTCAGACAGAAGCTGCACCTGTTTCTCGTCCAAATGATCCGTCGTAATTTCAGGCATCTTCACTGGCGACTGTGGCCTTCTCACTCCACTGTTGATTACACAGATAATAAGAACAATGTGACAAGTAATAACAAAGTTGTAATAACATAGGTTTAATATTTTACAATGTAGGCAAAGGTAATGGGACATTCCTAAATAGTTGCTCTATCTACTATTAACTTGAACTTGCAGACATTTTTACTTTGTAACTTATTTATTGACTAGACTGGATCCTATGGTATAGAAAAAAATCTCGCTTGAAGGAGAAATTAAAAGTAATGAATCTATTTAGCATCCACTTATAACAGGCCATACCTCGTATTCAGGTAAAACGTCATGGCCATTATGTCAACAGTGCGTTTCAAAGTGGCATTAGATGACAGGCAATGAGCTATCCTTAGCTTAGTCCCAAATAATAGGCTTACGTCTGACTCGCACTGCTCTTTCAAGCTTATAAACTTACAAAATACACGTGGGAAATCTTCACACATACCTAAACAATGTCCTCAAAGGTGTAAAGTTGTGCTTTTGTGCCGCTCTGCCCCAAAGTGTAGCTCCTTTTGCAGAAACAGCAGCAGCGCCGTGTGTTTTCAGTGGAGCGGCGACGTCACAGGAGAGCAGCCGCAGCCCCGCCCACAAGACCCGCACCATCACGTGACCGGAACACACGCAGCCAATCAGAGCAAGCGGAGAGATGGCCCTGCGGAAAACCCGGAAAGGAGTCAAAACATAGCAAGGACTGGGACTTTGTGAGGTGGACAAGCTGTAAACTTAATCCATGACAATGTGAGATATGCTTAAAGTAGCGCACATGTATTACTAAATAATTCAATATTCACAGTTATTATCACAATTATCTTTGTAAATGGTTTCAACTTACATATCAGTTTTCCAAAGCACTTTACATGTACATACCAATTCACACTCATTCATACACCAGTGAACGCAGACACCGGAAGCAAAGTGTGTGAAGTGTCTTGCCCAAGGTCACAACGTCAATGTGCACCTGCGGCAGCCAGGATTCGAATCGCAAACCTTTTAGTTACAAGACAGCCCACTCTACCATCTGAGCCACTGTTGCCCAATGACCATATCTTCCATGTGCTTCTGTCTTCCAAAATAAGACAATTTTATTATTATTTTTTGAGGTTTTAATTCTGTAGGATTGTTAAAATAGTAGAAAATAGTAGCCTGGCCTTAGCCATCCGTAACTCAATTATCATTTCCCTACATGTTACATACAAAATGAGTAATCCTCTGTACGAAATGAGTACGTGGGTATGGTAAGACCGGGCTAAGAAAAGAGTATCATCTCTGGCATTGTGTGCCAATTCAACAAGTGCTTGTGGTCCACCACAACCTGGTCTGAGGGCCGCATTTGGCCCCTGGGACAGACTTTGAGCATCCCTGGTCTAGAGCATGAAGTGAGTTTGTGAATTTAAATGAAAATATTAAAAAGGCCTAGAGTCCAGTACTTTTTAATTTTTTTTATTTATTTAAATTTTTTGTTTTCCAAAATTTGACAGTATTACTCAAACTACTATATAGCCAGCAAAGAAATCCACAAAGTTCTAATGTGGCATCTGAAAGTTTAGAATAACATTTAGACAAGTCTGATGCCTTTTTGGAAACAAAAAAAGAGGTCTAATTGGAACTTTGTGGCCATAATGAGCAATGGTACGTTTGAGGTAGAAAGGGCACCAGCTTCATCAAAAGAACATCATCTCTAACTATTGCGTATGGGGCTGGATCCATCAGGCTTTGGGCTTGTTTTGCAGCCAGTGGCCCAGAACATATCATGGTTAGAGAAAGAATGATTTAAATGAATTTCCAACAAATTCTTGGTGGAAAACGCAACACCATCTGTGAAAAAGTGGAGGCTTTCTCCAAATTCCAAATGGATAACAATCCTAAATCTCAAAATCCACAATGGACGACCTCTAGAGGTGCCGTCTGAAGGTTTTCCCATGACCTACAGTCTCCTCACATAAACATCACTGAACATCTGTGGATAAACCTTCAAAGAGCAGTGTGTTCAAGACAGGACAGAAA
>OMNZ01110129.1:0-10854 GCA_900303255.1 Lesueurigobius sanzi
TGTGGAGGGAGCTGAAACTCCGTGTTTCTCAGCGACAGCCCAGAACTGACTGATCTAGAGAAGATCTGTGTGGAGGAGTGGGCCAAAATCCCTCCTGCAGTCTGTGCAAACCTGGTGAAGAACTACAGGAAACGTTTGACCTCTGTAATTGCAAACAAAGGCTACTCTACCAAATATTAACGTTTGGTGTTCAAATACTGATTTTCAGCTGTATCACATGAATAAATTGTTCAAAAATCATAGATTGTGATTTCTGGATTTTTCTTTTTAGATTATCTCTCACACAGTGGACATGCACCTACCATGAAAATTTCAGACCCCTCCATGATTTCTAAGTGGGAGAACTTGCAAAATAGCAGGGTGTTCAAATACTTATTTTCTTCACAGTATGAGCCCTTTGTAGAAATATCTGACAAAGGGGAGAGAATTATTAGAGATAATCTGGGAAGACATAGCAATAAGAATTGTAAAGATGTAAAAGGAGATTGCAGAAAAACCTCATTAGGTGGCGACAATACCAGGGCCGTGTTAACACTCGCCTGACTAATGGAGACGACCAGAGATTACAAAGAGAGGATGAGTGACACGAATGCAAAATATGGAACAACTGAAATTGAAGCACAAGAGAAAAATACTTCAATTTTAAATATTACTGAGATATATTTTCAACCAAACTTTTCCATCAGTTGGTTGTCTTTTTGGTAGTGGGACTAAGTAGGCAGAATTTATTTATTCAGGAAAGGTCTATTGAGACTGAATATCGCTTAATAAAAGGATGTTCTTGAAATGCTGTATTCTGGCTTTCTGAAAAAAAAATTTAAAAAATGTTTTATGCAGTGCAGCTAAATTTTTCATCACAGCAGAGTGAAATTTGTTCCCCCTTTGCATATATTGGCTGCTCGCCATCTTGTAAACTGTTCTAGAGATTTTCAAAACTGACAACTGGACTGGGTTGTTCATGGGACACCTGTCTCATTCAATCTAATCATTGATCATCTGTTTTCTTTCTTTTATTGTGCTGTGGCCACAGCTTTTTGTTTACACTGTTCAAATTATGCCAAGACGCATTTGGTTAATAGAACTGTATGACGGTTATCCTGATGTTTGTATTTCTATTTACTCTGTTAATGTTAAAATGGCAAAATTCTGCAACTTGCATAGATACATACTAATTTCTTCTGTCCCTGTATCATGTAAAGTCATCCTTTTTGGCCTCTCCGCCTGTGCGCAGCAAAGGCGATGCTATTTTAAGCCTGCTGCGGAGGTCCACATCCACCGCTCCGCTCCGCCGGCTCAGCTACGCTGCGCTCCGCCAAGACCAAGCTACGGAGGACCTCTATTTTTCTTGTCCGTCTGCGCCACGCCGGAGAAGCTACAGACCTCATACATCTTGCACATAGTGGGTGTTGAGTTTCGGGTGAAGCTCGGAGGCGGCCCGCGGCGGAGCGGAACGGAGGATGTGGAATCGAGCAGTAAGCTGTGCGGACCTTCTCTCTGCTTTATTGCCCTTGTCTCATTCACACGTATCCTTTTTTCTGTTAACATGGTTAATTGATATCGAATCAACAACGCAATTCTAAATGCTGCCATGACCTAGCCTCAAAGACGGAGGTTTTTGCTTCCTTTTTTCTAACCCCAGCGTTTCATGAAGCTGAAATTTAAGAATGAGTATTACTGCAATGTATAATAGCAGTTTTAGAAGTATATTTTGCTGAAATACTAATACAGTGACAATAAACAATAATATCGGTCACCGCAATGAAAGGAATGCATGACAAGTTGATCTAAGCATTTTTTTTTTCATAACTGGCACCATGGATTTGTAGATAATCCACAGGTAGATGATCACTGAGATGACTTTGTTAATGGCTCTTGATGTAATTAATAAGGACATGACTTTGCAGCCTCTTGGTCGAGTGACCATTCTGTTTTTATGCAACTTTGATGTGTTGTGGTGTTATGTGTCTCCTTTTTGGTTTTGTTTTTCCTTTTTTTCTGTGTTGTAAAAATAAAAAAAACAAAAACAAAATAAAGACATAAAAAAAAAGAAGAAAAAATCTCATCTCCAAACCTGTGCAGAACCGTTGTGAACAGTACTGATGAACTGGACCAGCTGCTCCAAGGTCTGAACGGGCTCGTCGGGCAGAAAGTACTGTTCGTTCGACGTGTTGAGAATGATGACTGAGGGCACTGCCACCTCTCTGTGGGAAAAACAAGAAGAAAAAAATCATTCAAAGAAAATCAACAATCTGCACCTTGAGCTTCCACTATCATCATTAGAACAGAGCAAATTGCTACGTCTTGAGGAACAAACTGTAACACGGAAAAGCACAAGAGCGAGAGAAATAAATGGCTCAGCTCTTCCCATGGGCATTCATTCATGGAGAGAAAGATATGATGCAGCCTGGCCTTATTTCTGATGTGGCGTTTTCTCCATTTTTTTTATATGCAAACTGCGTCCAAAGCAGAGGCGGCGTGGGGCAGCGCTGGTCACACTTAAAGAGACCTTTGCAAATGGAAGCTGACAGGAGAACCGCATCAAGCACCGGGAAAGAGTGGAAAGGAAAATAAGCCAGGGAAAAATAAGCTCGAAAGTGAAGAGAATGACTTGGATCTCCAGCGCTACACGGTTTAGGACTTGATTTGCTTGCTGGCTCAGAGCGACTGCGTTGTCCCCAGGGGGTAGAGCATGCAAATCTAGGGCCTACGACAAGTAGGAGAGTCATAGCACTGGCCACATCGGACACAGGTAAAGATGTGCAGCCTTTAGAGTTAAAGGTAATGCTTTATTATGCCAAAATACTATAGAATAAATGCCAAAAAACAATACAATATTCATAATATTTTTGGGGGATTTTAGCAATCATTAACCAGAGGAATGAGGGGCCATTTAGATATGGCTCTCGCCTTTGGAACGGCCTGCCGGGAAACCTCAGGGCCGCAGAGAACGTTCATGTTTTTAAGAGCAAGCTCAAGACCCACCTTTTAAGTCTAGCTTTTAACTAATATTTATTAGTGCTAGCCGTATTTATTATTTTATTGTGCTTTTATTTATTCTGCTATTTATTCATGTTAGTTCTATTTTATTCATTCTATATCTTGACTATTGTATAATCATTTTTATGATAGGATTTATAACTTTATTACTTATACTGCTTTATTATTTTTTATGTTTTTCCAGTGTTTCCTCTGAGGGAGCCCTCTGCCTCGGGAGCGGGTGTCTGCTCTGGCTGCCTGGGTGCTGTCCTGTGGGTGCCCGGGTGGAGGTGTGGTGTCTCTGCCTCCTCTGGGTGCCCTGGCTCGGTGCCTGGTGGCTGGAGCTGTTGTGCTGCTCCCGACGCAGACGGCTCCTCTGCTGGTGCTTCCTTACCTGGTTCATCTGTACTCAGCCTTATGTACTTACAATATTTTTACCTACATAAATTGTGGTGTATGTAAAAAATGTGTGTGTGCTGGCGTGTCTGCGTGTGTGACAAGTGTCTGTTAAATGTACATGTGGGGGTTGGGTGTGTAATTGAATGTGTTATTATCTGTAAAGCACTTTCAGTTGCACCTTGTATGAAAAGCGTTTTATAAATAAAGTTTGATTGATTGATTTCTTGATTGATATGTAATAATTGGTTGAATGTAGGACCTTCGAGGACTATATTTTGCCTTCACCAACACTTCGTTCTAGGTTTGCATAGTGACTGACTGCGGGGCAGCTCTGCCCAGGGTCCCATGTGCAGCTGTAGTGCACACAGAGCTCACTCAAACCAGCGCTAATCCAGCACCGTTTCAGACCTGTCCACAACTCTCTAGTGACTGTTCACAGAAATGACACCAGCCGATGACCTGGCAACTTTCTGATGATCCTCCGCTACTTTACAAATGTTATGTGTTGTGTTTTTGAACCGTGTGATATAGTTTTCATTTGCTACAACCTGCGCAGGTCTCTGTTCAGGACAAATGTATGTTTGTTTCAAGATGCACAACGTGTACATTAAAAGCATAAATTGACAATAAATGGCTTCGCACAACCACTAACCATGATTGAAATAAAGGTTTTTGTATTATCATTCATATTCTATCAAACGTTTACATCCCCCGACATTCTGCCAGGGGATGTAAACTTTTGAGTACGACTGTAGGTCGCGGAGCGACACTAATTGAGAACCATGACCTAAATCATGCTGAGGAAGCTAAACCTCCAACTAGATTCCTCTGACCCGAAACACTTACATCTCAAGAGTTGGAGAAGAGGGATTTAAAACAAGACAACAGTGTATACAGGGGAGCTTATTTAAACCTCTTGTTTGGCTGCCTGTAACCAAATCAAAGCAGCAACATGTCCATGGAAGTGAGCAGGAGTGATCCCGCTTCCAGGCAAGTTTTGATTAAAGTTTTGAAGTAAAGATGCATGTTTTCCCACCACTGGTGTTTTATTACACCACTAGAAATGAAATGTAGTATGGCTTTAAGAAAACGTTCTGGCCTCCAAGACAAAAAAAAACAACACACCAACAAGTACAAAGCACACAGTTTGCAGTGTTTAGCTTTGATGTGGCTAACCACTAGCATCCCACAGGCTAACATAGGCCAGGCCAGCTTTACTTCTGACAGAGCGGACAGGGACAAAGACTGAGCTGGAAGTTCAAAGCCCACTGCTGGTTACTGTTCATTAGGAACACATGGCACAAAAGTGAGATCACCATATGCAGAAAGAACTTCAAACTACAGGACAAAATCTTTTATCTTTATACAATGTATGCAAATAACTACTACTGTACTGTTTAAAAGTGGAATTAATCTCAAAATAAAAAGGAAAAATACGACACTAGCTTCAGATGTCTTTTTTGTCCTGCTTAGGGCTGGGTACCTGTATACAATACCAGTATGGTATTGAAAAATGTTTTTAGGTCCTAATGATAGGAATTCATACTTCCATCCGCATGTATAATGTAGCATGTAATATCGAAACCTACCACCAGAGGGTGCCGTGAGTGCGTCAGAAACAAAACAATATGGCGCTACACGTGATGTTTTCTACACTACAGTTACAGAAGAGTATTCAACAATATGAGATAGACATGCTGTTTTCTTAAAAAGAGCGAGAGACGGACGAAACCGACAGACCACGCAAGAGACTGACGGAAAGCTCCATGCATATGCGTTTCGAACATAGAGCATAAATGAGCCTTAAGCCTGCGATCACAAACCTTTTTAGAGCCGAGGACTACTTTCAAGATTATTAAGTTCTCCGAGGGCACCAGTTTAAAAATATAAATATCCAAAACACAAAGTTACACTGTTAAATACCGTAATTTCCAGACTATAAGCCGCTACTTTCTTCACACACCATGAACACTGTGGCCTATACTTTCCGGCTAATTCATAGACAACCGCACTTGGATAAAAACTGTTCTTAAATCTATTTGTCCTGGTCTTAATGGACCTGTACCTACTGCCTGATGGTAGTCATTGAAAGAGGGAGTGTCCTGGATGTGAGGTGTCCCTGATGATGGTTTGGGCCTTCTTGAGGCAATGTGAGCTGTATATTCTGTGAAATTTTCTTTAATATAAATAGAGTCACAAGCACAGAAATAATTTTTATTAGTATTTTTAAGAATAAATTTCATGAAAATGAACTGATTTGCTTTTGGAAAAGTCTCAAGGGCTACAGAGGACATAGGGTTAGTGACCCCTGCTCTAATCTATAGGGTTGGCAAGTGTTATACTCTTCAAAAAACACCCCATAGAGATGAGATATTTAGCTGTTGGTAAACTGTAAAGGTCATACTGATGAAATAATGCCTTAAATCCTAGAGCTCATATCCACATTTTATAATCATTGCATCAGTTAGCGGGAAAAATGACTTCCCTGACCCAGATTATTCAGAATTCATTGATTTATTTTTCTGGCCATGCCTCCGGTAAAGCAAGTCCAGCCGAAACAGAGTTAAAAAAACTCCTCCTCAGGTGTGTGGGCAGCCCGTTTACAGACAAATCAGCGGAGGGATTCCAAAACTCACTCGGATGGGGAGCAAGGTCATGAAAACAAGCCATCCCTCTTCCGCACACATGCCTACAGCCGGGCTCAGATAAGGTGTGCCGAGCCCACACGAGCACATCAGCCAGGCCTGCCACCTCACATCCGCGCGCTGTTACTCAAGCGGCTAACAAATTACAACCACCCGGGGCAGTATCCATCACTGTCCCGGGCCACCAGCGAGGCCCACATCTGGGGTAGAGTCATCACTGGCTGCCCACCGCGGAGATCCACAACCACAACCAACACGCTGCAAAATCCTGTTTGAGGCAGGGCGGCGGGTTATGGACAATCAAAGCGAAATCGCAAAAGGTTACAATTGTTGAATCTATTTTTAAAAATTGGTATTTTGGTAAGAACCTCCTCGACAAAGAATTACATATTTTGTCGTCATGAAAGTGGGACAAACATAAGAAATTAAAACAGATTACATGGACATTAGCATTGATGCATTTCCTTTGCTACTTTGCCCAAATCACACATACAGATAGCACTAGGTCACACATTTTCTAACCCAGAGAGTTAAGGCACAATATTGTATATTTTTTGCAAAAAGATTTTTCATGCTCAACATTTTTAATGCCTCAAATGCATTTATCCTTTCTAAAGATGCTTGTATAGTTTATTTAGAGAGAGATGCTAAGAGACATTATCATTATCATTATTATTACCTGTTACAAACTTATTGTACTGAGCTGTTGTAACAAGTGAATTTCTCCATTGTGAAATCAATAAAGTATTATCTTAAAAAGATTAAGGTAAGACACTACATGATGAGGGAAAAAATGTAAATTGAGTGAAATTAACTTGAAACTTTTTTCAAAGTTGAGCAAAAATATAGGGAACATTTGTTTTTCCACAGAGCCTTACCATTGGGCTCTTCATGGAGGGTTGACTCTACTAAGAAACAGAAAAAATAGTGTGCCCCGACTGGCACGTGGCGCACTCCAACAGATGGCACCCATTATACATAAATATGGATTAGACGCAGCTTGAACTGGAATAAAAAGAGCCAACCCACTTCCAGGTCTTTACATTAATGCTATGTGTTTAATGGGGGAAAATCCATATGTTTAATCCATGGTCAGCAGGGATTACAATCGCCCTACAAAATTGAGAATATAAACAGACTTCTAAAGGACAGTATAATTGGTCTACCTAATGTGGTGATTAGAGTTGTACAATACTGTATATCAATATCACTTAGGGTAGGTGACATGTCAAAATATCCATAGCAAAAGAATACATTGCAAAATCCCTGACGTCTTACATTTGACTGAGATAAACTGTTTTTTGCAGCTGGTGCAAAACGCTGCAGCTCGTATGCTCACCAACACTCCAAAGCATGCTCACATTACTCCTGTTTTGCAGAATCTTCACTGGTTCCCGATCCAGTTCAGGGTCCAATTCAAGGTGTTCCTGTTTGTTTTCAAAGCCATCAACGGCCTGGGTCCAGCCTACCTCACTGAGCTGCTGACTGTCCACCGTCCTGTCAGGGCCCTGCGCTCTTCTGAGCTCACGTCACTGATGGTCCCCAGGTCGCGCTACAAGAAGTGGGACCATCAAGCGTTTTCAGTCTTCGCTCCCAAGCTCTGGAGGCTCTTCCACCTGTACTCACTGAACTATCGGTGTTTAAATCAGAGCTAAAGACATATTTATTCAGACTGGCATTTGACACCTAATCCTGCTACGTTAATTAATTATTTTTATTATTTATATATATTAGTCTGTGTTGTTTTCAATATCTGTGAAGCACCTTTTGGATGTTGTTTACCCATTTAGGCCTGGAAAGCATTACCGCATTTCTACCATTGAAGCCTGGAAAGCGTATACGTCATTTTTAGGTATAAGGTTTTTTTGCACCAATTATTGGCTTCTGGGCCAATGAAATGCATCAGGATAGAGGCTGCGGGAGAGTCTGAATCGGCCATAGGTTTTCCAGGCATTTTTTCCAGGCGTTGGGTAAAGGCGCTATATAAATAAATATTGATTGATTGATTTTTTTTACAAACACATTCTAAAATAAAAACTCAAGGTAAGTTCAAAATTTGATAAAGCTCAAAATAGCGTTTAAATTGTTCAAAGGATCAGGCCACCGTTTTTCCACACTGAGAAATGTTCTTACCTGAGCTTAGACAAGTTGATGCGTACCTGTCTGGTCTTTGCGCATGCCGTGAGTCACGCAAAAAGACCAAAGATGTTGTTAGCATTAGCCTCTCCCAGCATATTCCTATGGAGCCAAACGGGGGTGAAGTTAGAAGCCACCAAGCTCTTCCATGTTTTAAATATGGTTATGTGAGTAGTTACACAATCCAAGTATAGTTACACAAAATTAAACATGTGCATTTCCTAAGCTGATTGATAAAAAGTGGTACTATATTGTAAGGCGTAATAACACCTTAGGAGCACTTCGACGTCGGCGCAATAATATCTTCACTCTCACACTAAGATATTACTACAAAGATATAGTACCCCTTTTTATCTGCTTAGAAAATCGACATGTTCAATTTTGTGTAACTATACTTGGATCGTGTAAGAGCTTGGTCGCTTCCAACTTCACCCCCGTTCGGGTCCATAGGAATATGCTGGGAGAGGCTAATGCTAACAATGTCTTTTTGCGGACTGAGGGCACGCACAAAGACCAGACAGGTACGCATCAACTGGTTAAGCTCAGGTAAGAACATATCTCAGTCTGGAAAATAGTGGCCAATTCCTTTAAAGAAATAGAAATAGTATGGGTCCTGTTGGGGAATGTGTTAATCGCAACTGCCACGCTACAACCAATGCAATGATTTTTATCCATTTCACAATTAAAAGCTACACCGTGTAACATTCCACCCATACAATAAAATACAAGCATTTATTTTACTCCAGATATTTTTTTTTATCTGTGTGGAGATTGCATGTTTCTCCCTGTGTCTGGGTGAGTTTCCTCCAGGTGCTCCGGTTTCCCCCATCACCCCAAAAGATGCACAATAGGGGAAATCCTCCAGCCAGGTGAATCTGACCTTTAGCCTGGCTCAACATCTGGAGATGGGCCCCCGCTGCCCACTGCTCCTGACGGGTCGCCTCAGCGGCATCGAAGGATGGGTCAAATGCAGAGAACGAATTTCCCAATGGGGATCAATAAAGTATACCTCAAGTATACAGTACCTTAACCCTAATTACATTACTTATTGTCAGCATTACAACATTTATTTGTTCCCAGGTTAAAGTTTCTATGTTAAGAGAGAAAACTGGCCAAAAATATGAAAACGGTCTCCCTTTAAGAGCTGTTGTAACGAGTAAGTTTCTCAACAGTATAACCCAAAATGTTATGCAATGTACCTTTAAAATGGTAAAATTGATTTAAAAAATGCAGCTCAATCAAACACCAACTAGTAATTGGCTAAAAAGTAAAAACCCATCACACAGGTCACCTTTTTTTCTTTTAATTAGCCATGTAAACAGAGAAACTATAGTGGATGGTGTTTGCGTAATACTGTTTTTTTAGTTTCACTTTTTATGCTGCAAAGAGAACTGATGTGAACGGACACAAAAAATGAAAGTCTGAAACATTTACATTTTGTAGCCTACTTGTATGATTTGAAGAATAATCCTGTTGATTTGTGGGGATTGCCTTGCAAATATTCAAAACTTTGTTTACCACAGATGTTACTTTCTGAAATAAATCCACAGAGGGAGAGACAACTACAGCTGAATTTTAACTAAGACCACTGGGTCCGTGCCAACTTCTGCCACGGCCAGAAATGCGTCTCCTCTACCAGCACTTGACAGTCATGGAGCAGTAAACAATACAAGTGGTACACATTTGTTTGCTTTTTAATTGGAGTGTTATAATGTTGAAGAATGTTTATTGAAATGAACAAAACTCACATCTGAATGATTTGTTATATTAGTATTGTTTTGAGTTTGTGATTAATGTTTAAAAAATATGATTCAATTCCCAGGCATTAATACTTTAAGAGAAGACTGAAATATGAACTGCTAATCTAATACTTGTTTACCCAGGACATTATACTGCCTAAACATATCATATTTTGCTTTTTGATATTTGATCGTGATGAATATTACACCATTTTTCCCACCGTAAAATGTGGGAGATGTAGGTTTTTTGTTGGTAATTGGTGTATAAAATGTTGATTTAGAAGTCCTTTATGCTCAAATTGTTTGTCATTGAGACTATCATTAGGTCAAAAAGGAGAACGAGTCCACACTAAACCCAAAACACTCTTGCTCTCGCTCAATCCTTGCACCTAATCCGTGTCAGTCGGGGCTTTTCTGTGTGGAGTTTCCTCCATGTCGCCTCAGCAATAGGCCAGGAGGATGAGTGTGTTTCAGAGTGCGGGATAACTGATGCAAATTAGCCCGTGGCAACAATCAGACGTGTCCCCTGTGTGTTCATGAACCCTCCTGGTTCGATGATATTGTTCCCGACGACTTTTGCAAATATCTCCGGAACAAAACGTCAGAAGATTACCGTTCATTGGGAAGAGGAGGGTTTTAAAATGAGCCCATCAATGTCTTTCTTCAAGCCCATCTCGTTTTGCGTGTACATAGAACACGGTGAGTGACAAAACAGCCATAGGAAAGACCACTGGTGACAAAAGTAATATAGAAGGTCAGGTTCCTTTTAAGAAGGAGCTGTCTCGACTGCAACTAGTGCAAAATTCTGCAGCGAGAATTCTGACCGGCACAAATAGGAGGACTCACATATCCCCTGTTCTCAAAGAGCTTCATTGGCTGCCTGTGTCTTACAGGATCAATTTTAAAATTTTGGTTCTAACTTTCAGAGCCTTACATGCTCAGGCTCCTTCTTATATTAC
>OMNZ01110136.1:1855-25234 GCA_900303255.1 Lesueurigobius sanzi
GTTTAGATGGTTTCCTCCACCTGTATTTGAATTGTCTATGAATTTCTATGAACTGGTTGTTGTTTGTTGTAGGGCACGGCGATATGACCTAAAATCGATATCACGATATAAAAAAGAAATATCACAATAACGATATATTTGACGATATAATTGACAACGGATACAATATTTCAAAATCCCACCTTTATGCCTATTTTTCTTTTTTTCATTCCATGCCAATTTCCTTGCAAATTTGATCTACTCAAGTAACATACTGTACATAGTTCAATTAATTTTACGTTTTAAGCAGCTGCCGCTGGTCATGACATCAAACACAATCAGCTGAGTGCACATGCTAATTATATGGCATCCACAACGATATAAAAACTACGACGATATCCAAAAGTCATACCGGTATATCGATATACGATACGATATGGCCCAGCCCTAGTTTGTTGTCCATTTGCCTGAGGAAAGCGTAGTTGCTGAAACGTTGCAGTCTTGTAAATAAAATATCACTTTTTTCACGCTCTACAGTGTGCGGGAGACTCCTTTGTTTCAGATATAGCTTTATGGACGATTCCTCCTTCGCACCTTTAGTAAGAACTCGATGTGGAAGCACCTTCTCTTTGCTTCAAATCAATTTAGTTTAAAATCAGTTGAAAGTTCCTAAATTAACTTTCCATTATTAGAAAAAAAATGATACAATATATATAATTTGTCTGTAATACAGTGTTTCATTTTCACATTTCTTTTGAAACTATAATGTTAGAAACAGATGATCAAACACAGTTATGGAGTGAAATGCCACTTTTGGCAAACTATTTACATAGCTCTATTAGAACCGGTATAACTATCCATAACTATATTGTTCATATTATTGTTGGTACTGTAAATCAAAAGCATTGCCATACTTGGAGATTACCACTTTATAATTTGTATATGTTGTAAGCCTTAAATACTTCGACCAAGTAGCAGTTTATGCAACCTGGAAGTTACTATTTAAAATCCAAAGAACATTCACATTTCTAATATGGGAGATTATTTTACTGAATACTGTTTCACTTGAGGACCGACACTTCAGTTATTAATAGAAATGTCCAGATATTAAAAATGGATCAACTAGAGTCCACATATTTCACGCTGTGTTTCTAGGAAAATGCTGCATGTCTTAAATAATATAATCTGCTATGAAATTTTAAATGTTCTGTTCAGAGCAGTGTTTTTAATCTGTAATGAGTTCTATCTTTTCTTATTCCCCGTCTTCTCCTCCTCCTTCTCCAGGGTCCAACTATTACGTGCGCATCCTGAGCACCATCGACCGAGAGCTGCTGAAGCCCAATGCCTCCGTGGCACTGCACAAACACAGCAACGCTCTGGTGGACGTGCTCCCCCCAGAAGCAGACAGCAGCATCATGATGTTGACTTCAGGTGAACCTCTCTCCTGTCATTAAATACACACAATAGGCCGTGGACACAGTGGGCGTAAGGGGGCGTGGCTTTCCCCGTAGCGTTTCCCCCAAAATGCCTGGAACTGAGAAGTGTGCTTGGTTTAAATGTTCTTAATTCAGTACCAGTTGAGCCTTGTTTTGATCCCGATTTTGGTTTTTTTGAAGTCTTTCTTTCACACGGTTTAGTAAAACATCTTTTTTTATATTAATGCTTCTGGTCAAATTTAAAATGAGCACTTTGAACTGAATAATAAATTGCAAATCTAATGGCAATACTTTGCAGATCATACAGCCCTAGCCTTTATCGTACAGGACACAAATTGACCCTATGAATAATAAAATCCTTTACATATTTAAGCAGGCACCCACTTGGCTGTCGTTTGGCATCTTCCTCCTCCATCGTATTCATTCACGCTCGGGGGTTTTCTCTCCATGTTAATAGCTTTCTGTGTGCTCGTACCTAGACCAAAAGCCGGACGTGATGTACGCCGACATCGGTGGCATGGACATCCAGAAGCAGGAAGTGAGAGAAGCCGTGGAGCTGCCTCTCACGCACTTTGAGCTCTACAAACAGGTCGGCACACACTCTTGTTCTATTTTAGGGACCTCCAACCAGTCTGTTTCCCCTTTCCGAGTAGCTCCCCAAAGGCTTTCAACTTTTCTACACACACTTGATATGTCACACATGCAAACATTTGGCGAAATACAGAAAAGAATAAAGTGGAAACTCTATTTTCTTTAAATATTACCTTTCCTGCAGGTGAGATACTGTACATCAAAGACTCTTAAGACGGTTGGTTTCATCAAAGCCCTTGGCCATTTTTGTTACATAAGTAGGTCGGGGTGAAAACAGGTTGGAGAGCCCTGTTCTAGTCTAATAACTAGAATACTCAAGCGTTTTGAAAAGTGAAACATTTAGTTGATTTTGTGTTCTGGAGCCATTTTAAAAATAGAAGATAGACTTTTGCATAGGGCTGCACAGTATAGTATCCCAAATGATCACAATATAAGGCAATATCTATGATCACTTGAAGGCACAATACATCGCTAAATCTCTGAGGGACACGGTCTCATACATAACACATGGCTAATGAGCATCTGTTTCTCAGTGGCCGGGCTTAGTGCTTGTAGTATATAATATTTAAAATCTCCCACACATGATCAGTCTTGCAAAGTTTAAAATGTATTTACAGGCAGGTACTGGGCAACTGTTCGCTAACTCTGCCGGAAAACAAATTTCTTACATTTTTTATTCACTTTTTAATAGAATTCAGTAAAATACTTCAATCATAACCATTGATAATCATTCTCCTCATTTTACCTCATTGTGCAGCCCTACTTTTAGAAGATGTAGGTTTGTTTTTTAACTTTGTGCTTGTTTTCGCAGATCGGGATTGACCCGCCCAGAGGTGTTCTTATGTACGGCCCTCCAGGGTGCGGCAAAACTATGTTGGCTAAAGCTGTGGCTCACCATACCACAGGTAAAGCACTATCACGACACCTCCAGTTCTCTTCTCGGTCGGATAAACATGAAGCCATTCAAAATCCTTCATGTGGCCACACTCGAATGACCAAAATACTAAATGGACAGGCTTCAATCGCATGACTTTTCTTTTCCTTTTTTGTGGACCATTTTGAGAAGTTTGATCGAATGCCCACTCTACTCCCTCAATCACTAATTGGTGTCTGACTGTATCTGAATTCTGAAAATTTAAGCTCCAACCCCTGGAATTCATTAAAATAGCCGAGAGAACTCCTGATCATTTTTATTTTTTTCTCTCTCAAATGAATAAAATGTACCCCCCTCTCATCGATCTTGAAGTTTTGTCCTGGGAATCCCTTAGAGATGCTTTGTATCTGGGAATAAATGGAGCGAATATGGATTGAAATGAGAACAAATATAGAAAAGAAAGAAAACGACAACATTTAACAAATATTTGAACAGTGCTTAATAAATGGTTACCTCATTACATGCCGTTCTTCCTCGGGCTGATTTTGATTTATCTTTGCTTTTGTAACCTCGTGTTTGGATTATTATAATGCTTTGTGTATAGACGGGTTTCAAAGTTGACAAACATGAGACAGGTGACTGATGCACGTGCACATACTGGCTGCAGAAACCATATGCTTCCAATATCACACATCGGTTAAATATCAGTTCTTTACTTTGGTTACGCTGGAATAATGACCCGCTGTCGAGGCAAATAGTTCAAAGTAGGTAGGAAGCTTGTCACCGGAGGAGGCCGCTTAAGTACAGGCGAACGATTGCGGAACCCATGAAAAATATGTATAATAATAATATAAATACTGGAATTAACCATAGTTTGGAGGGCGCAGCTCACTGTACAGAGTGGTTTATGATGAGGCCTAAAAGATTAACGTTAATTAAGGGTGGGACGAAATGCAAATCCCACGAGACGAGATTTGAGATTTTGACATAATGACAAAAATGAATAAAACATTTTTGCTAATTTTTCCATTGTATTGAACAGTTTGAAGCAAAATAAACAAACTATAATAAGATATTATTATTATCATAGTAATTATTGACTCTTTGGGCCAGCCTCATTTCAGCTGACCAGCTCCTGCTAAAGCCAGACTAAAGACCAGAGGTGATACAGGTCCTATCAGTCTGTTGGACAGTTGGAGTCTAGACTGAAATCCCCCCCTCTTCTTTATCTGTATATGATTGATTGTGTTTAAATCTAATTCTTTTACTTAAGTAAACTCCTCCGCACTCCTCACTTATTTCCTGAACAATATTATGACAAATCAACTAATACTGCCATGAACAGTGCTCTTTCACCCGTTACATACTTGTCCCCTGTTCTGTGTTTTGTCCAGCTGCCTTCATCCGCGTGGTGGGCTCCGAGTTTGTGCAGAAGTATTTGGGGGAGGGTCCTCGTATGGTGCGTGATGTTTTCCGGCTGGCGAAGGAAAACGCTCCTGCCATCATCTTCATTGATGAGATCGACGCCATCGCCACGAAACGCTTCGACGCACAGACTGGAGGTTTGTGTCTGCTGTTTGGCTAAATCACTTTAATACATTCTGTATCTTTTGATAATGATGTTCTACTTTTTTGTCCTTTGCAGCTGATAGGGAAGTACAGAGGATCCTTCTGGAGCTGCTGAATCAGATGGATGGCTTTGACCAGAATGTCAATGTTAAGGTACATGGACCTTTGATAACTGCTGATTAACTAGATGTTGTCATGAGCTGCTTGTGGCGGCTCCTGATATGAGGAAAAAACAACAAATAAGGAATGTTCCAATCCATGTTTTTAGCTCCCAATCTGATTTTTGTTTTACATTAATGTCTGATAGTGTTTTTGTATTGTTATAATCTTTTGTAATGTTATAATTTGTAGCTCTATTGCATATTACAGTAGTTGCACCAAGTTGTCAGTCTTTAAAAACTGGGGTCAAAACAAGCTTCCCACTTCCGCACCTGACACGGAAACAGCTGATTTGTTGATTTATCGTTAAATGTGAGCTTTTGGGTTAAACGTTGCTACTTTCACAAGTCAGCTGTGAGCTGTCGTCCTCAGACAGGGTTTCCTCGGGGCATTAAAAATTGAATTGTGTCAAAAATAAGGCCTTAAATGTCATTAGAATAGAAGTCAAACTGGCATTAAATCAAAAGTTCTTGGAAAATCATAACATTTTACAGCAAAAGTTTGTCAAAAATAAAAAAAAATTGAGTTTTGACTGGAGTTTTGGCAGAAATCATACTGTATTTCTGGTGAAAAGTTGGTCCATTGTATAAAATTGTCTATTGAATATTAAATATGTTCTGATTTCTGGCGTTTGTAACATTACAAATGTAGTATTTGGGCATTAAAATGGCATTAAAAAGCATTAAATTTGACTTTCCGCTGCCTGTATAAACCCCGTCAGAGTAATATACACTATTTGTGAGAGAAAAAAAAGACAAATTTACGTGATTTTTCATAAAGCAAAGTTATAACACCACCAGACACTAGATTTAAATGGTTAGCTCTGTTGAAACGCTAATTAGTTATTGAAGACTAGTTTAATCTGGTGAAATCAAACTCTCCACTTTCCGACAAATAAAGCACATGAACACAAACCAACTGGGAACAACGTCCTTCCATCTCTGGAAAATTAGTTCCCCAGTTCACATGAACATGAATGCAGCAAAATATACAGTATATGCTCTCATCGTTGCTGTTAGATCGGAGTTCTTACCCCACGCCCCTAGACATCTGCATTTTGACAGTTACCATAGTATTTTCACCTCCATTTTAAACTATAGGCTCTTTTACAATGTTGGAATGTCACGTGAACACAACCTATTGATTGGAAACATTGTTTATTTACCGCTGCTGGTGGTGTGGGGGACGTTTCCTGCTAAAACCTCCAGAGAGAGTATCACAATTGTTCACATGGATCAAATATCTACTTCATAGATTTTTCTCAGTTCAGCCTTTCATCCCCTATAACGATCAACTCAATCCTGACGCCTTTAACCCCTGTCCACTCCGTCTCTGCGTTCAGGTGATCATGGCCACTAACCGAGCTGACACGCTGGACCCCGCCCTGCTGCGCCCGGGCCGTTTGGACAGAAAGATCGAGTTCCCTCTGCCCGACCGCCGCCAGAAACGACTCGTCTTCTCCACCATCACCAGCAAAATGAACCTGTCTGAGGAGGTCGACCTGGAGGACTGTATCCTTCTCTCACACACGCACACGGGGGATTTTTATGGGGAGTTGTCATGTGAGTGATATTAGGTGATCCAATGTCTGTCTTGTAAGAAGCCACAATATAATATGTCTTCAACCTGACTTTTTTTTTTGCAAGTATGTTTACTCAAGTTAAGAGCAAAGTTGAAACTAATTCATGGGAAATGTTCTTTGCTTTGGAATTCCTTAACTATGTTTTCGCAGATGTGGCCCGACCAGACAAGATTTCTGGCGCTGACATAAACTCTATTTGCCAGGAGGTGAGTCTTATCTCATCAGAGCTCAGAAAAGATATGACACAAGAATGGGAGGGTTAGGCCCGCACAGACTCATGTCATCAGCAGGTTGGCTGCTAGTGTTGGATATAAATTAAACAAAACAAAATGAATTAATGTATTGTGCCAAAATGTCATTGAAAACATTATAATTGGCACTAAATCTAAATTTCTTGGCAAGTAGTGACATTGCTCCATTTTTACTGCACAAGTTTGGCAAAAAATCCCCCCAAAGTGGTCAAATACACTGCTACACACGGTTTTTTGCACTAAAGTTGCCTGTCGAATCTGTGTTTCCAAATCTTAAATGAAATGCGCACAGTTTTTTGTATTTTTATTTTATTTGTCCATTTGTGGCAGTAAAATGATATTAGAAGCGTTGCATATTTGACGTGCTGCTACTGGTATAAACTCTGTTCAAAGATAATCAACTAGGCTGGGTCTTAAAAAATGGCCTTCTCGAAATCGGTGTTCTCATCTCGTACAGTGTCGGGACCCACTTTCGATGAATAATGCCAAGCCACAACCAAATTAAGAATTGTTTTTTAATATGCTGCATTTTCCTACAAATTATAGTTGAATAAGTCTTGAATATTCATATAAAGCTCAAATTATGATCAAAAGAACTCATCCTAACAGATTTCTGGAATGTTTTTGTACTTTTTTAGCAGATAAATATTCATAAAATGTTGCCCAAGTAAAGGTGCCCACACACTAGAGCAGTGTTTCTCAACCAGGGGTACACGAGAGGTTAGTAGGGGGTACCCCCTACTAAATAAGATGAAACAAATTGTATTTTTGATTATTATGGTCAAAGAAAATACTTCTTTAACTGTAAAGAGTGAGATTTTGAGAGTATTTAGCAGTATTTTACCTGATAAATTGGAGTTTTTGTCATTCTCTTTCTAACTAATCAACAAAACCATCGAAGTATGGGGTACTTGGAGTATAAATGGGTACGTGAGCCAAAAAAGGTTGGGAACCACTGCACTAGAGGACCACTGCTTTGAAGCGATAGTCTGCAGGTTTACAATATGAGGAGAGAGTGGGAGAGAAGTCTTCAAAGTAAACACCCTCCCCCTCTCCTCCTGATTGGACCAGAAAGCCCCTCCTCGGTCCAATTACACAAGAAAGCTCGTCTGATTGGTCAACATGAATCCTGCAAGACTCTGATTTCTTTGAGATCAGCAAAGTGAGGGACTTTAGAAAAAAAATTCAATTATACGCTTTCCATTAAATTTGTATTAATCTCTTTAAACTAAAGCACAATGCAATTCTATGGGAGAGAAAGGGTTATTGACAGACATTTCAACCCAAAATTGACAAATGTATACATGTACTTCTCAAATAAAAGAGACTGGATTTTTAATATACCTTTGTCAACCCATCAATCTTTAAAATTGGACTTCTCTGGATGAATGAACGTGATTTTGTTGTCTTTCAGGCCGGTATGCTGGCTGTGCGTGAAAACCGATACATCGTCCTGGCCAAGGACTTTGAGAAAGCCTACAAGACGGTCATCAAGAAGGACGAGCAGGAGCACGAGTTCTACAAGTAGAAGAAGAGCAGGTTCCACAGTCCTGTTCTGACTGAAGTCTGTGTCTCTGTGGCTTCTCTGTCCCCGACTTGCATTGATTTTTGGACTTACTTTACGCATTGCAGCACAGGGCTAATGTCATTTTAGACTCTGCTGCATTCACACAGCTCCCTAGACCCCGTTGGTTCTTCAAATGTCTGCCCATAGTTGGAACGAAGTAATTAAACATTTGTATCTATGTCAACTTAACCTAAACATTATACAATAAACGTGTTTTTCAGAAAAGTTCTTCTGTCTCTGTGATTTACAATTACAGCATGACACAAACATATTAATTAAAAGAGGAATGAAAGCAGAAAAAAATCCAAAAGTTAGAGACTTAAACATGCACCAAGTGTAACTTTTTAAGTGGAAAAATAACTTGATATTGGTGTGTATTTGACCTTTTAGTGGCCCAGTGGCTGCACTTAAAAAGTTGCATAGTCCACCCTTTAAGTGCATAAAACAGGTCTTCATCATTTTGTTATTACTTAGTTTGATGGATAATATCTGAAAAGTATTCATGTTTGTGAAGTGGCAATTTTAAGAAGAAAAGTTGGAAAAATGTATTTTATAAAATGTTTCTGTCTGTGACGTACACAGAGGGAAACTTCCATAGAGTTCTGAGTCACTCATTTCTCATATTTGTTTCATAGAAATGCCCTAGCTGTCTGAGCCTGTTGTGACTATTGCGTATGTCGAGCTGAAACTTCCGGGACTTGGCAGCTATTTGTGTAACTGAACGTTCTATCCCAGCGGTCTTTGATGTGGGCAACATGCACAGCTGCCCAGTGCGGCAATCTGTGCAGGGCAGGGTGAAGTGAGAGGGCCAACAGCTTAGCACTGGCCCCGGGAGTCATTCATGCTAGAACCGTGCCCACTCAAATGAATGGTGAAGCCAAGTATGGTGAGGTATAACATGTCTGTTTTTTTTGACATACAAATTCTGTAATTTCTCTCTCATTATATAAGAGATGTAGAGGGCATTGGACGTGTAGAAGACAACTGAACTGAAATGATTTGGCATTTAGCTCAGATGCCACTTTTACATGCTTTTTCAAATGGTCCATTCAGTTATGATTTGTAACGAGGCTTTGACATCAGATAGTTCATAAATTGCTATAAATCGTTATACGGTAACAAATTCTGGTAAGTATTTTACCGGAGTAGCCAACTTGCTAACGGTCTGTGTCCGTTAGCATTGGAGGGCATTTCTCCAATGGTGGTTGGCGTGGCAGCAGTTATTTGTTTACTTCTATTCGTACATCACTTCTGGTGCCCATGTCTTAAATGGAATTAAATAATAAACATCACAAAAATATGTGAAGGCTCTCAGTCGTTCAGGAAGTCTTCATCATTGTGTGGCTTGAATCGTCGACTGGACTGAGTTGAGGACGTTTGATCTGTAGACGGAAGCGAAACATCCTCAACTCTATTCAATCAACTCAGTCCAGTCGACGTTTTAAGCCACATTATGGTCTCAAAAAACAAAGAAGTCTAATATGTCATATGCACTTTAACACAAATCATCTTGTGAACAATTGAACATTACAGTAAGAATTTTAACTTTCATATGTTATATCATTAGCTTGTCAATATTGTCTGTAGGTGCTGATGACAATTCCCTATTAATTTAGTCTAATAATGATATCATTTTATTGATAATGGGGAAAATAAACACAGGTAAAAGCAATGAATACAATTTTAATATATGCCTTCTCCTCTTGGGCCAGGCAGTGCTGACAGGTGCTGACTGCTCGGTAAAACCCTGTTGTAATAACTTAAGTCAATTCCTTTGCGTTTTATCTCCGACTTCACACTTGTCCAGGAGTTGAAGCAGCGCAGCTGGAGATTACAGGGGTCCCTTTGAAGCAACAGAAGATTATTCATTAAAACAAGTCCACTCTTGAGTTGATCATTCAGGTTTTCTTATTTGGTAAGGCTGAACAATCTATTGACAACGTGTTTTTCTGGCAAGTAGATAATGAAATATACATATTACAAGAAGCTGCAATGCTGTATGACCAAGGACTTCGCTCTGAGATTGGCACGTAGCAACATAAAACTGCAAAAGTTCAATTTTTGTCAGGATTTTCCTAATTTTGTTCCATCTGAGCGTTTTGGTCCTAATTTAGTATCTGTGCTAAAATGGTAATAATGAAAGGCCTTTATTTAGATGGCCAAGCCAACATGCTTCAACCCTACCACGTCTTCATCAGGGCTTGCAAAAATAAGGAGCCGTTGGGCCTCATTCATGAAACAAACTTACGCACACATTTCTCCTCAAGACCAACTTAAGAACATTTTGGCATTCACAACATTTGTTCTTAGCTGAAAGAGTTCTTCTGGAAGAATCGGACTCTAACGCACAGAAAATCTGCAGTTATAGAATATCACAGTCAAAATGGACCCAAAGATTCTAAATCTTTCACCGCATGAGCACCAAGTGATCAGCGGTGGTCTAGAGCAGAGCTAGTTAGACAAAATCAGATTCGGTGACAGCAGCAGCTCATTAGTTGCTGCTCTGCTCTGGTTCACACATGTCATGATCAGAGGAGGGGACTTTGGTTACAATACACTAGGCTAGTTACAATAAGAGTAATGTTATTTATTTGAAAACAGAAAGGTAGAAGTAAAGAAGTACTGTGTGATAAAATTACTCACTTCAAGATGTTACTCACATGTACTCAAGTAAATATGAATGAGTACTGCCTCATGCTCTTGTCATGCCCATAATGGAAGTTAAGAGGGCGTGTCTTTGTCTTTCCATAGGCAATTGTAATATATTAGATAATAAGGGGAGTGGTGTTCTTAGTGTCACGTTCATGAATTTGGGGCATCTTCCTTTAAGAAGAGTTTCCTAACGTCGTACTTAAGAACCTTTTCTTAAGAAAACATTCATGAATGAGGCCCATTGTTTTTAAATTCTTATTTCAAGCGAGATTACCTTAGAACCAGTCAGAAACATCATGAAATAAGCCAAAAAATCATGATGACAGTACAATAACTATATACTGTAAGTCTAAACTACTCACTTTAAAGTCTTTTAAACTCATGCTTGATTTTTAGTGTTGTAGTGAAGGAAGTGAGTGGGTCACAGCTGTTCTACAGAGCAGTGTCCAAATGCTTTTTTGTGATAACGCTAGATTAGCTACTCCAGTATTTATACATGTTTATTATTGTAAAATTCACCTTTAATCCTAAAACTCCCAGAATAATGAACTGTCCTATCGGTATCTACCGCAGAATCAGAATAGATTTTATTTCCATTGTCAATGAAAGGTTTCACAGACTAGGAATTTTCTTCAGTGTACTTTAACATTAACTTTGCTAATGATGAATAATAAACCGTAAGCTATGGAAAATAAAACAAATATATGAGAATTATAAAACTATAAGGCATGCATAAAAATAGAATAAGGTACAACAATCTAATAAAACAGCAATTAGCACAACACGAGTACAGCAGCGTAAATGAGTGAGTAGCAGTGTGAGTGTGGACCTGCACTGCAAAAAGTGATATCTTGATGAGATAAATTTGCTTGAATTCATAATATTTGACCTCATTCTGGGTAATTTTAACTTGCCAAGTGAAATTATCTGCCAATGGAACAAGTATTTTTGCACTGAAATTAAGAAAAAAACACTTCTCACACTAAAAATTAGATAATAAATCTAAATTTACTTCAAGTGATATGCTTTTTCTTATATTAAGTGCAAAAATACTTGTTCTGTTGGCAGATAATTTTACTTGGCAAGTCAAAATTACTTAAAATATGGTAAAATATTATGAATTCAAGCAAATTTAACAAATTTAACAAAATATCACTTTTTGCAGTGTGCCACAGTGCAAACAGAGCAGTGTAAACGGCACAGGTCATTCACCTACCATAACCTCCTCCTGTGAAAGTCTCTCAGGTTGTTGGTGACTTGGTCGAAGTAGTACGGGCAGAGTTGCAGATTTGCCGCTTCTGGGTTCATGGAATGGGTGAAATAGGCGTCATCCAAGTAGTCGTCTTCCCCGTAGGAGTTGATCTTTGCAAAGAAATGGCCATACCACAACATCAGCGCCATGCAGGCCAGGTCTGTGTGCTGCTCCGGAGGATCCAGGTAGAACAGCCGGAAGGGCTTCACCTGATTCCTCATGAAGTTCATTGCTGCAAAATCAAATGGACCCTTTCAATGCTTAACGCTAGCTACATCATCAGTGACATCAACTGGAGGCAGGAAGTGAGCAAGAGAAATAAGATTAAACTAAAACTAGCGATTATAAGTGTAAAACTACAACAAAATAAAATGTCGTCCTGTTGTGGCTAAAGGTGCAAGAGAAATGACATTTGAGACGATAAAATAAGGTTTTATCTGATATTTCCAACAACAGTTAGACATTTGTTTATCGTTACTATGACAACAGCTACACAGAAAATATATAGGGATCTAGTTTCCTGCCTCCAGCTAAGCCCCAAATGTTTACAAACAATGAAAGGGTCTATAAAAAACACTATTATCTTATTTACTTGTGATCATCAAATCTTACCTTTATGTTATTCGTAAAATCTTTGATCAGAAATGAATCAATGAGCAACAATTCTAACTTGAGCTGGTTTTGCTGTTGTTGCCGTGATAAAATGCTAACTGTTGCTTTGTTATGACGTCACATGCATAACCATGTTAATGGGACAACGCACGTTACAATAAGTCACATCAATTTATATTTATGTAGGATTGTAGCCCAGGGTCATTTACAGCTGCCTGGGGACCAATAGCAATGGATTATCAAAATAAAACATTTAGCGTAGGATGTTTATAACCTAATGTTGCTTAACTAAACTGCAAAATCTCCTTGTAGGCTAGCAAACAATATTAGCTTGTTTACTTTACTAAAACATCAGATCTTACCGTTATCCATTATTTGTAAAACTCTTTGATCAGAAAATTATCTGGAATTTTGTTTATATTTGAACTTGCTTTCTAAAACAAGCAAAAAAAGATGTATTTTTTTTTTTTTTTAATTCCTTTATTGTTAAAATTAAACTTAAAAATGACTTTTTAACAACTCTTGAACAACATTTTTTGGCTTATTTGGGAGAAAAGTATACGCCAGTGGTTCTCAAACTAAACACAACCTAACTAAAATTGGGAATTTGATCATGATGTCATCTTTATTCAATTCATACCAGAAAATACAGTATTTTACACTATTTTCAACAGAATTAACCCGAACAATTTCTAATAAATATTTGACTTGGGTCGCAGCTCGTGGTAATGGTGGGTGGTGGGTCCACTAACAGAGATTAGTGTGTACTGTACATCAGTGGTTCCCAACCTTTTTTGCCTTGCGCCTTTCATTTATTCTACGAGTACCCCCTGCCTTGATGGTTTTGTTTAGTTAGAAAGTGAATGACTAATACTTCAAATTATCAGTAAGAAAGACAACTAAATACACTGAAACTCTCACTCTTTGCAGTTACATGTTTTTTAAGCTTTTCGTACCCCCTGCTAACCTCTCGCCTACCCCATACAGTATTTATGGGCCTTTGTGAACCTGTGATAAACTACTGTTGAATCATAGAGATAAAAACATACTGTGTCAAATTTCACCCACAATATAGAGCTAATTTAATACAGAAACTTATTTTATGGAGTGGTTTTATTGGGGGGCTGAAGTACCTCATAATGCGTCTTGGTGTGCTCGCCTTATTCACAGTGTTAACTTCATCGACTAAAATATTTAATCACAATCATAAATTAAGGTCCATATAATATTTTTGCTGACTAAAATTAGACTAACAATTAAATATACAGTAGATGAGACTAAAATGATGACTAAAATCTCCAGAAATACAGTTGTTCTCAAATGTTTACGGGTATGAAAACTTATGCCTTTCATAGAACATGAATTTATTTTATTTTATTTATTTGCCGCACAGTGTACATTAACCTCTTAAACCCTATAGGACCCAAATTGGGCACTAAAATCTCTCCTTCCTCTCTCCTTCCCCTTTCTCTGTCTCTTTCCTTCCTCTCTCTCTCCTTCCCCTCTCTCTCTCCTTCCTCTCACCCTCTTTCCTTCTTCTCGATCTCTCCTTCCCCTCTCTCTGTCTCTTTTCTTCCCCAGGACCCAAATTGGGCCTGTTGGGGTTTAAGAGGTTAATGAACATTACTGTGAATGTACCAGAATTAGCCACAAGGCTATGATGACACAAAAACCTTTAATTCACTCATGGTTTGGTTAGTGGTTGCCATTTATTACACTTTTCAACTTGAAACGAGCCAAATGTCCCTGATCAAAAGTTTACATATTGTGCATCTTGAAAGAAAGTCAAATCTTATCAGAGAGTCCTGTATTTCAGCTGAAGTGAGTTTTTCTTTGCTCCTGAACAATTTTCCTGGCAGTTGAAGGTCATGTAAACGTTTGATCAGGGACATCTGTGTAGTTTCTAGTTCATTATGATTTCAAAAGAGTAAACTCAGTTCTTTGACAATAAATGGCTTTGCACAACCACTAACCATGAGTGGGAAAAAGATTTTAGTCTTATTATTCATATTCTATGAAAAATTGCCAAAAGATTAAAAGGGTATGTAAACTTTAAAGGGTATATCAACTTATGAGCACAACTGTATTTGTTGACTAACAAAGACTAAATAGAAATGAAACTGCCAAAGGAGCAGATCTGTGTTATAATAATTGTTTAACTAAATATTGACTAAGAAATGACATTTCCATCAAAAGATTAAGACTAAAAGTGAAACTGTAACTAACACGAGTCTGAAACGTCCCCAACTAAAAGTACGGTAACATATTTCTGAATTATTTTAGGTGGGAAAAAGTACAGCGGCATTACCCACAATGACACACACAAGTCCAGAAGCAAAATCAGAGGAAGTTCACACAACAAAGTGCTTCATTGAAATTCAGGAAATAAAAATCTTTTTTTTTTTCTGTGAACGTGCAGCAGCTCTGTTTACTCTGTTCTGATTTACTCATCCACAGATCGATGATGTGGACTCAGCTTTCATGAGAGAACTGACATGAACCAGGAACTTTAACAAAAGGTCATTTGTTGTAATGGGTTGTGTTCACATTCTTCAATTGGATGTTTTTTTTCCTATACAACTTTATGGAAGAAAAACGGTGTTTAAAGGAAATCTAAAAATAGAAAATACACATATTTTTAACTTGATCGTTATTTGGTAAAGTTTGGATTCACATATCTATTAATCTTTTGGCTGAAAGTCCTTTCATTGGACCAAAATCACGCACATATTTTCTTTTTATTGTTACCACATTTGGACACCATTATTTGAAAATCATTTGGCCTTAGTTTATATGAGCTGAAATAGAAGATGTTGAGCTTTGTGGTAGTATTTCTTTCATGTGTAAAAGCCCACAAATTACAAAAATATTAGCCATGAAGTGAACCAAGTTGAAAATTCAGATCTGGTTTAGATCTGGTGCTACTCAGAGCATGTTCACAAACCTTTCTGGGTGCGGCCTCCAAAATTTACTGTGCACACAAGGATCCTCACTTTAAAAACGAATAATTAGAATATAATGTCGAGCAAAAAACAAACGCTTTGTTAAACTGTTTACTTTGTTGTAATAATAATAATACAATATTCTAGTAATAATGTTGACTAAAGTAATGCAACCTTTCTATACAGTTCATTCATTGGATGTAAAAGGTGTTGTTAGAAGACGAGCTGAAATGGAATGTCATCCTACTACTCCAAGCAGGAAGACTGCATCAAAAACTACATCAGCTGACCAGGCGTCACAGCTACTTCATGCCGCTGAATCATGGAAAGGTATGAAAGAGAACAGGCAGATCAGATTACATCAGAAGACCTAATGAACCTAATTGGACGACTGTATTTTCCGGACTACAGGTATAAGTCACACTTTCCTCATACTTTGGCTGGTCCTGCAACTTATACTCAGTTGCGACTTATATTTTGTTAAAATATATAATTTGACATGTGTGTTATTTTCACACTGATTCTGTTGTTTATGCTGTACTTATCTGGATAACTGTTAATATGTTACGTTAACATACCAGACACCTATTCAGTTTGTTGTTTATGCTTCATGTAGCTGAATAACTATCAATATGTTACGTGAGCATACACCTATTCAGCCTGTTGTTCTCTATTCTATTGTTATTATTATAACTTGCCTTTCAAGATGAAATGTCTGTTCTTGGTCTCGAATTTTGTAAAATGGTGGAAGAAGTACTCAATTTCTTTTACATAAGTAAAAGTACAGGAGCTGCAAACTGTTTTTTTAAACTATCGAACAAGTTAAAAAAATCATTGTGTTTTGTTATCAAGCCAGGTCTACTCTGTGCCATAAACCAGGGGTCCCCAAACTTTTTGGGCCGCGACCCCCAAAATCACCAGACCAACACCTCGGGACCTCCAGCGTATAATTATAATAATTTCAGGTACACATAATTTTAAAGTTTGCTTTGCTACTATAATTTGATATGTAGCTCAATTTCACTAAAATATACTGTTTTCAATCAAAAGTACATCAAACTCAATGTTATGAATTTAAAAAAATATTGTCTTGAAATCATCTCGGGACCCCGACCTCAATGTCCCGCGCCCCCCCCAAGGGTCCCGACCCCCACGACCCCGACCTCAATGTCCCGCGCCCCCCCCAAGGGTCCCGACCCCCACTTTGGAAACCACTGCCATGAACTAATTCTAAACTGGTCAGTTAGAACAGCAGTTCCCAACCTTTCTTGCCTTGCGTACACCTTGGGCCTTTCATTTATTCTACAAGTACCCCCTGCCTCGATGGTTTTGTTGATTAGTTAGAAAGTGAATGACTAAAACTCCTAAATATCAGTAAAAAAAAAAAAAAAAGACAACTGAATACACTGACACTCTCACGCTTTACAGTTACATGTTTGTAAGCTTTTCTTTGACTATTATAGTCAAATACATTGGAAATTAATCCAAGTACCCCCTGTTAACCTCTGGCGTACCACTAGGGGTCCCTATACCCCTGGTTGGGAAACACTGAGTTAGAAGCCCTAAGCTGCTGGTGTTCTAAAATGTGTCAGTTTCTGATAAGAATGACTTAATTGCAGCTTTAGATTCACTGACTGTTTGTCACCGTGAAAATACACATCTTTAAACCACTGTTCAAAATACTTTTACTTCAGTTTAAAATGTAAGATAAAAGTAAAGTGTATTACTATTAATCATAAAATGCACTTAAGTAAAGTAAAAGTACCTCAAATGTGTACTTTACTTTCCACCACTGGATGCCACCAACTCAAAAAGGTCTGGAGTCAGGGGCCGTGACATCATCACATTGAAGAATCTGAAACCCACCAATAGGATTTCAGTAGAGAAATCCCCACATGAGGGGTCTTATATAGTTACATAACAAAACACTTAGGTTACCCCCTACCCCTCGGGATCTGAACTACTGCTTTTTTTTTTGCCGCTTCTCTAACCCGTGTGGACACTATTTCTACAGTGCTATATCTTTAAAATGTGACAGGTAAGGTTTGTGTCTCTCATGTAGAGCTCGGAGGTCTAAAATCGGAGCCATAAAACCCCCCGCTCAGAGGTTCCTTTGAGTGGGCGGAGGAGGCTGAGAGACCGGCCCCCCCTCGCTCCCATTCGCTCATCGAAACTCCGCATATCAGCAGCGTCCGCACGGCTTAAACTTCAAACATATCGGAAACAAGGAGGAGAGGAGAGGAGAGGAGAAGAGAGAGGCGGGCACACGTATCAGATCAGGATTTTACCCAAAGAGCCAGACGACTCCGCGTCCTACGGAAGGACAAACAGGTAAGAATTAACGGAAGGAAATCAAAACATGTGCGGCTAAAGTGTGGGCAACGTGGGGGCTACCGTAGTTAGCTTTAGGTTAGCCCCCTCATAGCCAGCAACACCAGACGGGCTGGATCTTTCTTCCTGGCAGTAAAAAAAAAAACAAAAAAAAAAAGGGCACACAGCTGGAAACGATCACTGGGCTCTGAACTAAGATAGATCACTGTTTTGTGAATGTGCCAATAGGATTGTGTCCAAAGTTAATTAGATTAGCCACTGACACTGCTAAGCTAATTACTCAAAACAGTGTTAAGTTGTTAGCAATAATGTGCAAAACGAGAAGCTAGCAGTTCGTTTGTAAAAAGAGGGAAAACGTAGGTGTAAAATAGTTCTTTAGTGATTAATTCCACTTTGTTTACAGGATTTTATTTTAGATCTGAGTCAAGTTTAGTTGACCTCACGAGGTAATCCGATTCCGCTAACTAATTGTAATCTAATTTGCATCTCCACTTCTAACAACAGACTGACTACACTGGCTACAACAGCATCAGTCTGATCCACGTTTCATCTGTCCATCTGTTATTTATGGATTTATGTTCGTTCACTATAAATCGATACAATTAAACTTGTGGAGAATTGAGGCACTTTTGGGGAAGCAGCTGTTGTTCATGATGATGAGGTTATATGGGCAGATCTCCGTCGTGGAAAGTCTTGCCTCATCTCGTGCTACTTGCGTGACTTCCTGCTGAGATCGTGGAGTTATTTCGGCTCGTTTTTGTGTGTTTGAAGCTTGAAAAGTGACTGTGGTGTTGCTGAGCCTAACAAAGGCTGTGTGCAGTTTGCAAGGCGGTCTGTCTACTGTGTCGGTGGGGCCCCTCCCCCATTATACTCTGCCTCTCTCCAAAGTCTGAACTGTCAACTTGGACCAAAAGTGTGTGCAAATGGAATAACGAAACACCAGCCAACTAGCCCAATGCTTGTAACAGCCGCCACTTTGGCTACTAGACTCTGTACACATATCTTATCGTCTGAATGTGGAAAGTCCTCTAAATGGTGTCCATGACAGAAAATTGGATAGGTCTGAATATCAAGTGTAGTCTACAGCAAATTTTATGTTTTATGTCAATTTTATTACTATAGCCTCTCAAACAGCCCAAACACAGTTTAACGACAATTAAAATAAAAGCAATAAAACCAGTTAAAAATAATAATAAACAGCATAGACATGTGTATTATGTATTAAAGGGGCTATACCTGATTTTTTTTTTTCCCCTAATAGTGGAATGGAATTAGTTTTTTCCTTTTTTAGTCTTTTGCAAACTGACATTTCTGGAAATCTAAATATAATGCATTTATTGTCAATTTCATGAGTTTGCAGGCTAGTTTTCTAGCATTTCTGTGACTATGACCCTAAAAAGTGACTCATGTGCCCATCTCTAAGAAGAAACACGTTTGATAGGGAAGTTAGGAATGAGTTTGGAACACAACTATCAATTTATTTTACTTGCTCCCTCTTCCATTATTTGTAATTTAAAAAATCATTTAAAAATCAGGTATAGTGCCTTTTAATATCTAATAAATTTGTCTTTCAGTCATCCAGGATTTTTATTTTTTTATTTTTTTATTGTAATAAATATTATCAGTTGGACTGACGATATTTGAAAATATAATACAACATTTGAACCATTTTTTTTTTTTTAGATAACCAATTCAGTTTGTTGCAATAAATGTAATATTACAAACTTTTCAACATTTTACAAACAACTTAATTGTGGCTTTTAAAATCAGAACTTGGTTAGTCATTTTTGAAGTAGACGAGCTGAGTGACTCATCCCTGATGGACTTTAGTTCCTAAACACTGGCTCCTTATCAGTTTATAAACCCTTGAGTTTATTATGGCTTGATTCCGGCAGGTGGACAGTGCTGAACAGCATGTGTGAGGCCACTTTGCTTCCTTCTCACACAAAGCAATAAAAGTGATGATTTAGTTTTCCACTTAGGATGTTTCAATATGATCCACCATTGTTTACCTTGAATGGCAGATGACCCCATCTGCCATTCAAGACTATATTCGTGTTTAGGGAGAATTTCATTAATGCTTTAGTAATCAAATTCGGAATACTTTTTATGAGCATTTTCACGCACATGTTTCACAAACTTGGACTTTGCTTTTGTACAATGGTGCAACATGAAATATAGACTTGCAATAAAACTATGAGAGCATGCAGATAAAAATAAACTAACACAATATACTGACAAAACAAATGAACCCATGGCTACAATCCGGAATTTGTTTGCATGGTTCTCATGTGTGTTCATTAACAGGCACTGTCCCAAACAAATAAATAAACAAGTGCAACTCCCTCCAAATAAAATGTGGCACCAAATCAAGTTGGATACTGGTGTAGAAGAAGATCCAAAGAGGCTTGTGTAGCGTCATCAAAACAAAATATGAGAGAATGTGGACGGCTAAGGAAAAGGAAATCATCGACTGCAGTGGCATTATACTCTCTATTTGCAGTAAAGTAACTCAAAGTAGTGTAACTTAGTTACACAGCAGCAGTAATATGTACTACAAACATGCTACATTTTAAAAGCTGTAACTAGTAATATAGAATATGTGTGATATTCCTTGATAGTCTGTGTGTCAGGATCCATGTATAGAATTGATGTTAATCAATCAATAATTTAGTGTACTACTAAAGTATTTTAATAGTTTTGTTGTTGTAGCCCTGTGCACGGTGTAGGATTTCCTGACATTGATTTTCTTTCTGACTCAGTCTCATTAATGACCTCCTCATTCCTCCATCACTGCCATGTTTTTGATTTTGGCTTCAATAACTGACTCTCTGCTGTTGGTGTGCTCCTCGGGGGTTTGTTATCGCTGTCACTTGGGAGATCACTGCTCATTGTAATAGCGTCAGTCCACTCCGCTGTTGTTATTAGCAGTGTGTGAACACTGATCCATGAAAGTAAATATAGGACCCAACGCATGTAAGTTAGGTCTGCAGTATTGTGACATTATTATTACAATACGAAACCATTTCAACACTGTAAGATCTATTCAATTCAATTTGATCAAAAGGCTTCAACAAACTATGCATCAAGACCGAAACGAGGCAAAAAAATATGCTAGACCTCAGTCAGATGGAAGACTTGATTTTGCAATATATTGTGGCTTCTTGCGATATAGCCATATCAAAATTTTTGTAGCCTTAATGTAGTTTACTGTTATCGTCTCCTGAAGCCATGTAGTTAATTAATTAATGCTATTTTGAACAGTTTTTGTTTGGATTTAGTCGACAAATTCCACACTTCCTCCTCCCTAGAACAGTGTAAATAATACTGAGGCACTCCCATCAGTTGGCTATATCTATAAAAAGCCTTTTATTTACATTTGTTTTGTGTTTTTTTCTTTCTCCTTGTTTTGAAAAGATGCTGCAACACACCACCATCTAAAACATGATTAAATCACACAAAGATGAAAATACAATGTTACTAATGTCTGTGCCACTGTGACCGATGAAGGATGATGCAGTAATGTTGCTTTGGATTACTTCTACTTCAATTTTGATCCGGTCGCTCAACAATTGCATATAATTAAATAAAACGACAGGACACTGAAACCCACTCCTCTAAAACAAATTATTATTTTTTTTGGCTACAACGGAAAAACATTTCAAAAGACTAAAGACTCAAAGCAAATTAAAATATGCTGCCAAAATTAACGCAGAGAGGCTCAAGAGGACGAGCAAATACTGTCCCCTTTCAGCTCTCTGTCCCGATGGAGTTGGGGCATGTGGGAGCCGCCATAGAAACGTGTACCAGCCGCCCCGGGACGACCAATGGCCCGGGCTTAGGGAGGGGTTGCCATGACGAGGAGGCTGGCACGCACTGGGCAGGTTTACACAATATTTAATTGCCTGGTCTTGTTCCAATGGCTCTTTTGGCAAATAAGCAGACTTTGCATTGCACAATGTGAAACTCGGTTTGTTCTGACGCAGAGCTGGCTAATTAATTGCCGTCCTACTTCTGATGCTGGTAAACTTTGTTCCAAATGGATGTTACAGCCACCAGTATTATGTTGCCTTCATTAGACAGTTAGCTTGGACATTTGCTCCTTGTTTCGCTGTTGTGATGTTGGTGCAGCCCTGTTTATTTATTTTAAAAGAAAAAGGGGGAACAATACATATTAATATTAATTAAAAAAAATGCAAATATGCCAGATTATAGGCTAATTTCCATCTGCAGTCCCCCTGGCAGGTCACAGAAACACAAACTATACACTACAGGTGCTCGTCAAAAAATTTCAATATCATGAAAAAGTTGATTTTATTTCTGTAATTCCATTCAAAAAGTGAACCTTTTTATAATGTATACATTCAATCCACACAGACTGATTTCAAGTGTTTATTGTTTTCAATTTAATGTTTATAACTGAAAACTAATGAAAACCCCAAATGAGTATCTCAGAAAGAATAGAATATTGTGAAAAGGTTGAATGTTGAAGATGCCTGGTGCCACACTCTGATCAGATAATTGACTCAAAACACCTCAAAATTCAAAAATGTGGGGGAGATTCACAAAGAGTGGATACTGATTTGGGGTTTTCATTAGTTTTCAGTTATAAACATCAAAATGAAAAACAATGAACACTTGAAATATATCAGTCTGTGTGGAATGAATGTATACATTATGAAAGTTTCACTTTTTTAATGGAATTACAGAAATAAATCAAGTTTTTCATGATATTCTAATTTTTTGACGAGCACGTGTGCATATACACAGACTATGTACACTTAAACGGCACAGACATTTACATACAGCACAGGAGAAAGACATGTACAGAGACAATTGAGCACAAATAGTGAGGCAACTCTTGTATAATGGGTCATACAAAGATACATTTAATTGATTTGATTTAATGATTAATTTAGTGACTAGCGTCAAAGGGGGCGAAGTGCGGGAGACACACTCAGCCAGGTCGGCAAATTCCCAAGTACAGTTCAAGTACAAATTTTATTTTATATTGTTCGATTTCAGATATTGCTTTCACCTAATATTGCGGTATGATTTTTTTTGCAATATATTGTGCAGTAGGGCTGGGCCAATATAATCACCATTATTTTCCCCATATTGAACGATTTTGATTTTCAATTAGATTTTTTTGATTAGATTTTTTGATTTTCTGCTAACTTTCTACTGAAACAGATATGGGCACTTCCCCTCCTACCCAGTATCTACACTGAAACAATACTTCTCACCTAGCCTGGGAATACCCAGGCTGCTCGCGCTCGAATTTCAATTCGAACTGCGAGACAGCCTGGAAAGGAAGACCGAAATCTTTGCATGAATCTGGGGACCAATCACAGCACGGGGAGGAACGGCAAGCCGATGACGTGTAAAAGCGCGGAAGTTGTAGTTGCCGCAGCAGACGCGAAGCTATCCTTCGATCAAGCTTTAGATTGTGTTCTAAACACATTAAATCGAAAATTTATATTAAAAGAACAGTCTTTGGCTTTACAATATTTTATGATGAAGAAAGATGTTTTAGCCTGGCTTCCGGCAGGATTTCATCTTCTTCTTCTAGGCTTTTTCAC